>JAHPZR010007160.1:0-12335 GCA_019787425.1 Platygyra sinensis | reverse complement strand
GTATATTATAGAGGAGTCAAACTCAACAAAGCGACAAGCAGATAACAGCGGAAATCATGCAGACCGATGACCTCTTAAAATTTGCCATAGCACGATCTTCACGATCTGACGGCTCTAATTTCTCCTTATAACACAATACGAAGTACCCTTCATAAACAAGAGTGAAGCGACAAAAAGGTCGAAAAGATAGCGGCAAATGCACAAATGCCGGCCACGAACTGTAGGAGTCGTGTAGGCCTGTGAAACCCATTTTACACTGATTTTACACGGACGACGGAAGAAGACGCTCTGATCAAGTTACTTGTGTATCTCGCGTATCCGAAGAACAGATCGCAACTTCCACTTTTTCTTTCTAGGCCGGAGCGAATGAACCGGACAAGTTCAACTGCGTTGAATATTTCCTACCACAAGACTGACAAACTCACTCGATAAAACACTCGACTCCACAATGTTCAGGCCAATTTCTGAGCAACGTTCTGCTAATGTTGTACCTCCACGCTTCGCACGACCTGAAGGTTTAAATAAATTTTCCGTGGAAATGTATTTGGTAATTTTCTGAAATAAGTTTCTGAAAATTACCGAACTTTATCTTCAGATTAACACCACACAACGTACAAAAGCCGTTAGCCTTTTTCCTCTTGGGTTTTTCTTCCTTTAACTGGCTTTGTAGGCGTATCTCCCTTCGCAAATTCTCCGTTATCCGCCATGCATGCAACAACAACAAAGTGTAACACGATCGCCTTTACGCCTATGGGTGCGTTCCTTTGGGAGAATCCGGATCGCGATTTCTGATCTGTGGCGTTCCTTTCGAGCAAATCCTTTTTCAGATCAGTGATCTATCGAATCCACTCTGGACAAGGATATCTGAGTGATCTGCAAACAACCTCGTTCCCAGGGTTCCTCATCTTACCGCCCCCTGGAGCGAGAGACCCTGAGAACGAGGGTGATCTGCAAACGGATCAATGATCCCGGGTGCGTTTTTTTCGGTGAAGGATCCGAAATTAATCACTGTGCGCAGCGGTTTTGGCCTTGAATTACATGTGTAATTCATATACGAGATACACTTCCGCGTTCGGTCGACAGCATTTGTGTTGTGGTAAGTGGTCTTTTAAAATTTAAACCTGTTTCTGCCTATTATTGAGTGAAAGTCATCAGAAAATCGACAAAGTGCCAGTGAAATACAAATATTTGAATGGGTTGTGCAAAACTTTGTTTCGGTTTTACCACAAAATTGTCGTAGAACTCCACCGCATACTCGTGTATGCAACATCCCTTGTTTTGTAACATTGCTTGAGATGCTACTGGTTATTAATTTGCTCGTTTGTTTTAGCGACCCCTTACTATTTTGCCTTACGGTTTGGTTGTTTTAAAGCTTTTTGCGCCCATTGTCATGGTAACTGATCCTACGAACCAAAGTTCCGTTCCTTTGGTACGTCATGATGTGAGCGATCTTGGATCAGAAATCCTGATCCGGATCCTCCCAAAGGAACGCACCCTATATTTCGCGCGAAAATTGTCGGTTCTAATTGGTTGATTTAATTGGGATCTGTTGAGGTAAATGAGGTGATAAAAGTGGGCGGCATTCAAAATACTCAAGGTCGCCAAAACTTTATTTTGCGCGCCCCTACAATACCGCCAACTCGATCTGCAGGCTACGAACCCTTTAATTCCTCGCGTGACACTAAATCAAATAATTTAAGTCACGTAATATCAGGTAACGCGCGGATGTAACTGGAACGAGTCTGCATCGCATTCCGCACTCCTTGAAATGCTTCCAAGTTTACTGAGGGAATTTACTGGCGTTTTAGGCGATAAGCAAAGTAGCTGAGAGTTCAGAAGATTGATCAGTGCGTTATCGAAGATGTAAGTTGCCGTGATATTCACTTTTGTTTGGTGAAAACTTAAGCTGTGATTAGCGGAGTTGCCGTTCCTTGCGAATCGCCAGGCATCACTGAATTGCCAGAAGTTCAGCGAGACAAGGTAAGGTTCGTCGAGCTTATGTTTTGATGATCAAAGCTCTTAAGTTCATTTTAAAGGCAGATCCTTTCTTTGTCTTTAAAGCAACAAAGCCACAGGTTTAGTCGTGCTGTAAAGTACAAGTTAGCAGTTTGAAAAGCTCTAGCTCTTAAGAAACTAGATTTGTCTGCAATCCAGACATCAAACACTTTCACTTTCGACTTAAGCTATCAGTTATCTCCATAGAATTAATGCCATGTGGTGGTATTTGAATTCTGTGTAATATTTTTCTGTTATGTTTTATTAATTTGTATCGAAGTAAAGTTGAGCGTTAGTGATTTTGATGGGTACAAACATTATATTGCGGATACTATAAGGTTTTGGGTATTTTTGTGCATAATTGATTATTATGGGTTTGCCTGGGTAAAGAGTCACTGCGTAACGCAGGGCGCTTTCCATCCGACCAAAAATTCCGGAAATTCCGGGTTTGGGAGCAAATGGAACAGACATTTTCCGAAATTTCATTCTGAAATTTTGGGTGTACCTCGCGAGGTTGGCCTAAAATTCTGGAAAATCAGAATAACCGGAAAATTCCATTCCATTCAACCATTCCTGCTTGGGTCTAGTTTCTCCGAGGCTGGAAATTGAATTCAAGATGGCGGATCCTCAAGCTTCTAAACATAATATTAGTGCTCTATCTGACAAACAACTGAAATATCTTACTTCAACGTTATTGCAGTGGATTGGCCTCAACAAGCTTTAGTGAGTAGTGCCAAAATACATGTGAGCTACGTGAAATATGAGCATAACCGTTCGAGTGAGCAGCGTGCTTGTCAATCGAAAGTAACTCTTGAACTCATCAGGAAAATAAAGAGGTACCGTAAATGTAGTCGCAGACTCCTTTTAAATTCTTACTATAAAAGGTATATTGTCACCCACACCTAATACATTGTTTATTTTAACTTCACAGTCGTTGAGCAACCACAAAGCAAGTAAACAAAGATGAAAGAACTCGTCCTCTGTTTGATCTCGTATTTTCTCGCGAAACCCGATGGCCTGGGATTGGTTAATCGAACAAACCGGAAAATTACTGTTCCATTCGTCGCATGGAATACCCGGAATTTCAAACCGGAATATTTGGTCCAATGGAAAGCGCCCACAAATTATGCTTTTGTTACCATGCACGGTTGCCTGTTGCGCGTTGGCCGTTTCCTTTTGATTTTAATTAGGCCTCTTGACTTTCTTTGCCTCACACGTGTTTTTAAAAGGCACCCTATGCTGTGTTTAAGCAGGGAAGTGCTATAATTTTGATCATGCTATTCATATAGGTAATCAAATGATTTTGAGTGCAGTTTGGAAAAAATAAGCCGAGCAGATTTTTTTAAGACTACAAAAAAATGCACAAGCCCTTAGGGCGAGTGCAATTTTTTAGTCTTTGAAAATTGTGAGTGCTTTATTCCAAATTGTATGAGAAAAATCAATTGCTCACTTACAAGTTAATTACATAATAAACAAGTGACAATTTCTGTCGTGCTTCAGTATTTTACGTGATAAATGGAGGCAACAAGCTACTTCAGCTTTATTAGATGAAAGTTTGGCATGTGAATTCAAGTGTAAAAATTTATTCACTCTCTCCAAGTCATGTATGGAAACTGAGTAGTTTCTTTCAACTGTGAAAAGCAGTCTTTACTCGCAGTTGAATTGAGGAACTTGACCACAAAGCAAAGGTAAAACTCCCTAGTCTGGGGTCTTGGTTTGACTTTCTTGCCAACTATTAATTTTTGTCAGCCATTTTGCTTGTTCAAGCTCAAAGTAGGAGCTGTCAATCATTTTCTATTTCACATTTTCCCCTCAATTTTACTTTTTTGATATGATTTGGGATCAATTGACATGTTCTTAACCAATTAGAAATATGCAGAAATAATGCTGCTTGTATATTATTATGTCTGCATGGTCTGCATGTCGCGCTGCTAAATTTGAGACTTTTGTAAGGGGGGGGGGGAGGAGGTGGCACTAGGGCAAATACTGTTTGTTTTACCAAAAATTGGGTCGAAATTGGAGCTTTTCCCAATGTGACTCTTACGAGCAAAATTTAGAAAAAGTTTGTCAGTGGACCAAAAAGATCAAAGACGCCGTAGTGTATGGGTGGGGCAGGCAGATTTTTCCAAAATCGCCCAAAGAAAACAAAAATTCATTACCGGTTTATAAATTTAAAGACTATGTTTCTCATTTTAAATTTTTTTCCACACATTTTCCTAGCACAACAAAACAATTTTTGCACCTTTTTTTTTTTTTTTTTTTTTTTTTTTTTTTTTTTTTAATTGAGATGCACACATTACTTTCAATACTAACATTACTGACAATACTAACCTTATTAATTGGGACTTACAGTACTAACAATGTTCATGCAGTATTTACATTACTTACAATACTTGTTACTTACGCCACTTACAATACTAACGCTTACACTCCTTGCATTACTTACTTGCATTACACCTACTTGCTCTACTAACAATACTAATACTTACACTACTTACAATATTTAAATTACTTACCCAACTTACAAATCTTGCACTGCGAAAATCAAACTTACTTATACTACATCAAAAGAGAGAGAGAAAAAAAATAAAGTAAAATAAAGGGCCAGCTTACTCCATAGATAGGTCACTATGTCGGTAATATTGAGTTGTACAAATTTTTGCGCTCTTAACTCCTTAAAGGTGGCCAAGGAGAGGTTTCCATTTTTCAGGCTGGAGGTTGAGTCCGTTTGTTTCGATTTCATAAGCTTTTTTCAAAAGGCGCAAATATTGTGAAAGGTTGGGAATTTCATCTCTCAACTTACACTTCCAAATATAATATCTGCTCATGAGACAGGAGAAATCTATTTGCAGTTTTGTATTTGAACTGTCTGGTTTCAGCCCCAAAGCAGTAGTCATTGCAAGATGATTACCCTTCTGAATTAAAGAGGATGATTGTAGCCATTGAAAAAAAGTTCCCCAGAAATGAGAGGTTACCTTGCATTGCCAGAAAAGGTGGAGCAAAGTGTCTGTTTCTTCCTTACAAAAGGTGCAAAGAGAATATTTCAAATAATCCTCTACCTCTGACCCTAAAGAGCGTGTGGTTAATGTATGCAAGCATAAATTTGCATGCACAAATGTGACACCAAAACGAAAGAAACGGAGCCTTACTGTGCATGAGTAGTTATAATGATTTCCCTTTTTCAAAATAATGCCTCAACAGTTTTCATTTTGTCAATTGTCCAAGGGACTTTTGGCTAGGAAAAATTGTCAGAGAAAAATTGCTCATTTAGACCAGGCTTACATGTATTACTGCTTATAATATTCCTTTAATGCATGTACATGTAATCCATCAATATGGCCATACAATCCAAATAAATTTGTGTACTAAATTAAATCACATTCACACTCTCGCAGTTAATACTGTATTTTGTGCATGATTCTATGGTTCCTGTGAAATGATTTTTGTGACAGAAAGACACATTACATGCTGTATGATGTTTCATTAACTAGCAATTTTAATTTGTTACTGTTTAGAACTTATTTTGTGAAGTAAGTGATCAGAATGTCTAAAGCTGCAACGAATGCTTGTAGCAGTTCAGAGGATGATGGCAATGACAGCTGCAACCCTCAAGGTATTTATAATAAGGATAAAAGGTTTATTCTAGCAGATGACATTTTATTGTACGTCATAGACATCGGGCCTGATCTCGCCAAAGGATACAAAAAGTAGCCCCAGAGATCTCCAAAACTGCTGCTGCTATAGATCACCTCATAAACACTTCCTGCATGACAATGGCCCCACGTGTGACATGTCCTGTGGAATTGCCCAGAGCCTAGCAGATTGCTAAGTTGTTGCAGTACTTCAAAAATTATCTTCCATGGGGAAAAATGACCATCCTGTGCTCAGCCCTTCTTCTTTTAACCAGCACAACTCCAAAGCGATCAACCACATAATACCTACATCAGTCCTTGGGTACATGACATCGTTTTCCAGTGCGGGAGTGGAACTGTGTCAAAAAAGTACATTGTATATGTACCTCGATCCATTTCTAGACCTATTTTCTATCAGTGGATGGAGTAACTTCAGATATAAAACAACCTTGATAATTCTGCAGATAGGGGCATTCATGAAACATTCAACTTGGAAAAATACAAATTTCAAAGGGGTAAGATTTAACTTTTCTAGACCATTAAATTTTGATATCAGAGGTCAAGGAAACTTTAGATACATGTATATAAAATAAACCATGTAATTCAGAGGACAGGGGCATTCATGAAACACTCACTGGAAATACATGTATAGTGTATAGGCATTTCAGAGGGATAAGAATCCAAGAAACCCAATCCAAGACCCATTATATGGTATTTTGTAGAACAATAGTTCAATGTCGATAATAAAATTCAGCCTAAAACAATAGACCTCAGTATGAGTCTGTGGGGAATAAATGTGGAGTTTGTAGAGTTTATTCCTCAGAGCCCTGAGATCTATTTTGTTAGACTAAATTTTAATAATGAGAAATTTTGAAACCAGTGCAAGGCAGTCAGCTGAATATGTCGATTTTATAAGTAATATATTAGTAGGCTTGATTGATTATTCATGAGCTTGAGGATGTATATCCATTGTACATTCACCAGGAAATTTTGAGATCTATAGAAATGTATGCATAACCTACATGTACGTACAATCGTGGAAAAAATCCTTGGGACAAGTGTGACAAATTATCTGTTTTTTACAACTGAAGCTTGAGAAAAGTGCTGTTTTCCTTTTAAAAACATCTTGCTGTTCCCCCTCCCTCCCAATACAATGTTGAAAATCAGAATCTTGAAATTACACCAAAGTTTTCAACATTGTATGTTGGGTGGAGGGGGAGCTAGGTTAGGCAGGTTAATTTTTATTCACGTCAGGCGTGTGTGCAAAAGCAGCAAAAGTGCAAATTTGTCCCAAGACTTTTGCCCATGATTGTAGGCTACCCATTACATGTATATATGTCATTCTGATGTAATTACCACTTTGATATTTAACAAAACTGCTTCATCAGTTAACTGAAAGCTTTTTCTCTTTCACATATACATGTAGTTGCTTTCAAAGATGGCAAACCTAGTGACCTTGAACTAAATAAGCTTGCAGGAAAGATTGGTGCTGAATGGAATACTCTGGGACTTCACCTTGGCATCGGTCAGGATGTACTGGACACAATAGAGACTAATCAAAAAGAAAAAGCATATCGGATGTTACTTCGCTGGAGAAAAACTTCATCTTCGGATACACTTTATTGCGACCTCTACTGCGCTTTGTGTCAAGACGAAGTTGGTCTTAATAACTTGGCCAAAAAATTTTGTTGTAAGGAAACCACATGATGCATTTTGTTAGGGGACTACTTACTGTAAAACCAGGGCTGTCACTAATTTTGAAGTAGGTGGGGAAATAACAAAAAGTTTCAGGGGATACAATTTAGGGTCTGTTCACAATGTACAAGACATTATTTCAAACTTGGTACATTTGCCAGAATAAGTTTCACTTATATGTATGACGCAAAGCAATGTTTTCTGACTGCTATGAAGTCATTTCGTGGGAGGTGCAGTGGCCTCATGGTTAGCACGCTAGCGAGCGCTCCGTGTTCGAGCCCTGGCTGGGGACAATGTGTTGCGTTCTTGGGCAAGACACTTTACTCCCATGGTGCCTCTCTCCACCCAGGTGTATAAATGGGTACCGGTGATTTTAATGCTGGGGGTAACCCTGCATCCCATCCAGGGGGGAGTAGAAATACTCCCAGTCGCTTCATGCTACAGAAACCGGGATAACCTCCGGCCTGATAAGCCACTTGGGCCAAATGCAGACTTTACCTTACCTATGAAGTCATTCCCTTAGGTTAAGGGTTTAACTATAGAGGGACCTTGAAGAAAACTTGAATAATTTTCTTCTAGGGGTTATGGGAGCAATTCCCTGTAAAGGAAAGTTCTTTTAATATGACGAGGGGGAGGATGATCTCTGAAAATTGACACCTGAAAGGGGGGCTCTGAAAAAATTGTTCGGCTAGGAGGGGGTCCCCGAAAATTTGTACACTTCAAAACCAACACATGACATCATCACACAGATCGGATGGTTTTCAACTCAACAATTTAATGGCCTGTGCAAGTCAGCTATATCACATGGTCTACAGATATAACAAATGTAGTCTCAGTAATTATTACAGCCTTGTTCATCCCTAAAATGCGGTAGAAAATTTCAAAAGTTAGAAATGATCAAACTTTCAGGGGAGCAAGGGAATTGAAGGAGGAGGGGGGCTCTGAAATTGTTTTGACTACCAAGGGAGGGGGGGGGGAAGGGCTCCTAAAAAATTGCACAGCTAGCGAGGGGGGCTGCTAAAATTTCAAGCTTCAAGTTTCAATATCTGTATTCCCCCTTGTCCTATTAAATGAACTTTCCCTAAATTCTGGGCAAGTTCATAGAGCATTGTTATGCACCATACATGTAGAAGCCACTTATGTGCTTGTCATATGTTGTGGATAAAGCGATACACTGTATTTAATGAAATCCTGTGTATCATAAGTGTATCTCTGTTATACTAGATTTTTTCAGGTCTTTACTGTTTAGTTTTCTATCAGAGTGCTCAACTGGGTCTCATAATCTTAGCAGCGGGGAGAAATCCTTTTGTCTCAACCATAGTGACAGCCCGGAATTTACATGCATATGTATGTTTCTTTTCCTATCTTTTGCGCTATAGCAATTACATGGACAGTGTACACAATGAAAATGTACAACAGAGATTTAGCCAGTTGTATTCATTTTTGAGCTTTTTTTCATTCATTCATTCATTCATTCATTCATTTATTCTCATACAGAAGTCTCTTCTCGCATATAGCTCGGCTAGTCGAGGTGGCAGGGGACACTTGAACATAAAGTAATTCAATAGGAGGAGATTGAAAAAAGAAAGAAAAGGAAAGAAAAAGAAAAAGGAAAAGGAAAGATTAAAGATGGAACTAGAGTAATATTACAATATGTTGCAAAATTACAGAATTACAAGCCTATTATACATTCATCTTGCTTAAATTTTTTTACTACAGTAGGTGTGTCAACATAAGTATCCTCCAGTTCCAGAATACATGTATGTAAAAGGAGTTGATGTAAAGAATCTTTAAATTTATGTTTAGGGAGTGTTCGGATGCTTTGAGGAATACTGTTCCAAATTCTTGCACCATTTTATAACAAGTGATTTGTCCTGGAGTATAGCTGCAAATCAACAGGCTCAGAATTTTTCTGCAAATAATAGACTTTTTTTTAGACATTTCTTTCAAAGAAATTTGACCAAATATGTTTCAGACTGCTGTGGTGCTAATAAACATACCTGTTTCTTACTGTTTGCAGATGTGTCAGCAGAAGGTCCAAGTCCACCTAAGAGCGCCAAACTTGAAGGTATTTTTATTACATAGGACAAAATTAAATGTGCTTGACTGGTGAAGACTACATCATTTATATACAAGTATACATGCATGTTGCAGGTGAAAATGAAATTCAGGTTTAAATTTCCTTAGGCCCCGTTTACACGGGTCCGGACAAATCTTTGCACGGACAAAAACTTGCAGGGTTCCACCTTGCGTTTACATGGGACCGGCGGAACTGGACGAATTTTTGAACGGCTAAGTGTGCAAGTTTGGGACCTGAAAAAAGCAGGTCAACTTTTTGACCAGCACGGTTCCATATTTCATACGGACGCACATAGCGCGGTTATGGCCTGGAATCAAATGCCGCAGCTGGTCTAAAATTTGCACGGATCCGTGTAAACACCACTGTAGCAGAATTTGCACGGATCCATGTTAATCCTTTCACCATCAAGGGTCTCCCTTTGACGAGTAAAATCGTCTGGCGTTTAAGACACAGTAAAATCTATAAGTGGCCACTGGTGGTGAAAGGGTTAAGGGAGATAGTTTTTTAACCCTTTCACCACCAAGGGTCTCCCTTTGATGAGTAAAATCATCTGGCGTTAGACAGAGTAAAATCTATAAGTGGCCACTGGTGGTGAAAGGGTTAACAGGCGGTCCAGGAACAAAATTCGTCCGTGCAAAAATTTGTCCGGACCCGTGTAAACGGGGCCCTATGGTCTTCTAAGCTCAATTATTCATAACCATGAATAATTAACAATTAGCTGATTATCAGCTCGGGGATTCCTATGAGGCCTTCAGCCTCATCAACTATCAGCTCATATATGGAGAACGAATAATCTCAGTTGTTTAAGTACAATTATTAGTAACATTTACTTCAAATAGCGTTTTCCAAAAATTTCTGGATGTATTTCATAAACTTTGCGACTTAAAGAGATCGCTTGGATTGAATTGTCATTTAAAAAACTAAACTTGTGCCCACGGGTGCATGCAGTTTTTTCCATTATTTCAACTATTTTGAATGTCAAGAAACCGTAAATGTCCTTCGTTTAGTCATTTCAGGAATTTAATTATCCATTTTTATCAAAATTTACCTTCAAAACTTTGTAAAAAATTAAACATCGCCATTTTGTAGACGACCTCCAGCCACTTATAATAATGGCTGATAGTGTGCAATGCTTCAGCCAATGCAATGCCTAAATCAATCAATCAATCAATCACATTAAATTTTTCGAATTCCAATCGATCTAGGTGATTGTCAAGCACTTTATCATGAGCCTCTGGCTCGATGATCGCGCAAGCACTCCCTGTGTTGGACATTAAATTTACATTTACATTTACATTTTGCATTTGTTGAAATAAGCCAGTCATACACTTAAAATCTTATTTCCTTTCCTCTTGCTATTGTATGAAAATGCTATTGAAAATGAACTAAAACTTGTTGACAATTAATTAAGAGACACTTTTCCTGCAAGAGATTTTGAAATCACAATTAATCTACTCATCAAATGGTTGAGGTAACTCAGGAAATATGCATTTAAAGGGAACCACAATTCACACAATGCAATATCGATCTTGTGAAAACATAAAAAACAAATTGATATTGACATAAAATTTTTTCATTCTTATATGCAGGCGCTCAAGATCTTTGTCTTGCCCATTTTATTTCTTGATGTGGTGAATAGCGTTAAATACCAAGTGAGGTTTATTATATAACCTTGCTTCCCCCTCCCCCCCCCCCCCCCCCTTTGGGTAAACTACAGTGTAGTCTTAGTTCAAGATACTGCCGCACAGAATTGAGGATACTAGAAATTTACTGAACTGGTACTTTGTCTCGATTTTACATAAAACAATGATTAATATTAACTTACACGTGTAAGCATGGAAACTCTCGAATTCTTGTAATATAATTATGAGTTTGACTAATGGTCGTGGGTCGTGGGTCGTGGGTCATGGGTAAAAGTCGTGGGTCGTGGGTGTGGGTGTGGGTAAAAGTCGTGGGTGTGGGGAATAGTATTATTATCATTATCATTATCATTATCATCATTATCATTATTATTATTATTAATATAGAAATGATATTATTATTATTATTATTATTATTATTATTTTATTATTGCTGATATTATTATTATTATTATTAATTATACAATATCATGATTAATTTAATTAAAATCAGTAATTGAGCTATTAAACAGAGGAATTTTACGGTGGCGACAAGATATGAATTTTATGTTCGAGTTCCAAGAAGAATATCTCACCAGTGAGCACAGCTCACTGGTGAGATATTGTTCTTGCCACTCGAACATAAAATTCATATCTTCGAGCTAACGTGTAATGTTCCGGCTTTTTATGACATAAACATACTGATGACGGCGTTTTTGATGATTTACCGAAGATTTCCGACCACTTTCCGAAGATTTCCGAAGATTTTCCAAAATTGTTCCGAAGGCCAGACGAACGTTCCCGAACATTTTCCGAGAACTTCGTAAATTTTCCGAAGCTGTCCGAGGATTTCCGAGGATTGCCGAAGACTTTCGAGAAAGACCCGAAGATGTTTCGATGATACACCAACGAATTTAAGTACAATTTAAGAGACAAACTTTTTTCCAGTGAAATCATCGATTCATCACATGTGAAGACTATCATGACTTATTATCATGTTCTTTCGCTTCCTCTCGCTGCACTTTTTTTTTATTTTTCCGCTGTTTTACGCACTGCGCCCCATCGTGGACACGTGCAGGTAAATCCCGATAATTCCCTCACTTTGTGCGTTAACCTCAGGGGCGGGGGAGAACACTCTACGACGCCTGGCACATTTTTCGTATATGGATCATCCAACGAAAAGTGACGTCACATCCGGTTAAAAAGCGAGCTGAGCGGCAAAATCAAATTTGACTACGACATTATTGTAAACCCTGTAATTAAAATACGAATATTTCGTAATCGGCCGCATATTTCTAACGTTAAATTTGGCCA
>JAHPZR010007159.1:5000-19317 GCA_019787425.1 Platygyra sinensis | reverse complement strand
ATCTGGTGTTGTTGGTCGATTAGAAGAATTTATAGTGGAAAACTTTAGAGTAAAACCTTTCAAGTGACTTCAGTTAGTGGTTTTTATCGGAGGCTATTTAGCTACACAGATGAATTCAACAAATGTGGAATCGGAGAGGTACAGTGATTATTTCAATCCAATGCCTGATGTAAGCAACGATACCTTTCCGAAGAAACTGAAACCAGATAACATGATGATAGGAACACTCAGTTGAAGTGAGTTTTTTTGTTTACCCTGGTACATGTAATTTGCAGCTTTGGGGCCGGTCACACTAGGCAACAAAAAATTAGTAAGCTCGGCCAAATTTAAGGAAAAATTTTGGTTTAACAAATTTTTGTTCAAATTTTTTGTTAAATGCAGTCGCACTGGGAAGTGAAAATCTTATCTTTTATGCCTAAAACTCAATCGAATTGTTTGATTTTTTCAATGTTTCATACTGTTTCTTCTTCTGTGCAGCAGCTGCAGAGGCATGAGCAATAGAAGAAGTAGGTTCGGGGCAAACAGACCTTGAACTTGGTTCTTCATTTCTGATCTGGCTTAGAAAAATTTGGGAGCCGTAATTAATACATGTAGTTAAATGAACTCTCTCTCTGTTCCTATTCATCCGTCAGTAATGACTTGTACGGCCTAACGCCAGCTGCTTCTTGAAACCACTGAAAATCGAAATTTTGGTACAGAAAGCGAGCAAAATTTTATCTGTCCATGCATGTTGCACTGAAGTACAATGTACTTTTCAGTTTGGTGCACATTTGATCATGCGTTAATGGAGTATGGTAGCCTACCTGTAGGTGTTGGAGTTTGTCTTCGGTGGGAAAACCCTGTGTTCGCTTTTTGTGGCCGCCATTTAGGATAATACGCGACGCAGAGGAGCAGGGCCAGCGGTAGTTTACAAAAAGGCGATGCTGGGGGAGGGGGGAGGGGGACGGGAGGCGTGAAAAGAGAAAGGGAACGCCTACTGGAGAACTATCCCCAGTGAGTCTCAACCCATCGACCATGACGCTTAACGGTGACATGTCACGCACTTGCTGTGGATCAATCAAAATCAAGTAATGGCCCCATTGTTTGAGAACTGTCAAGCGCTACGACCAAAACAAATCTGCGTGGTTTTGAAATTGTCAAACTCATGTGTAAATTTTTTGTCATGAAGAATAGAACTAAAAGAAACACCGAAAAAATCAGCTAGCCCAAGCCACGAAAATCCAAAGGAAGAGGGTAGATTTTGCAAAACCAAATTAGTTATTAGATACGGAAGAACTGCTTATATTTCTACTGAAAATATATTTGCAGTCTTGAAGAGAAAAGAGTGCAGCGACAATCCAGAATTTTGAGGTCTCGAGAACAAAACTTCCAGTCAGTTATGCGCTGAGCTCGGTTTCAATGTGGCAAAATCAGATAAATCATCCAATAGAATTCCCAAGCCATGCGGCAGGAATTTGAGGAGCACGCATTGTTTCTACAAGCGGCTGAAATCTGTGGAAGAAAACGACAGGGCAAACGCTGAGGTGAGCGACAAGAAGACTGCCAAAACAGGCCAATGCTTGTCAGAAACCAAGTTTCTTTCGAATGTTAGATGTCGGTAATTGGTAGATTTCCTTGTAGCTGTTTACGAAGAGAAATGAGTGCACAAAAATACCTTCTTCCCCTCCACATTTCCACCGTGTGACTCGTCTACAACAATCAATCAATCTCTCGGCCGAAGCGAAGATAAAATGTGGCGAGTCTTTCAGTATTGCAGTTAAGTTGTCTGCTTTAAGCTCTGCTGCTTCGCATAATTCTTCCAGATCAGCAATTTGGCTGGTGATTATGCTGTTGAACGGCGATATCACCAACACTGAAACTGCCTTCGGTGTTCGTTCTCGAGCACAAACAGAAAACATCGTAAAAATCATGGATTTTCCAAAACCTGTACAAATCCTTTTCTTGTTCAGCCTTTAAAACGATCGTTTTCCTGTTGAAATTCAAGAATAATAACGCTTTCCTTACTGCTTCTTTCAAGTCCGCTATGATTCTAGAATGTGTGACAAATTCTGAAGTGACTGATCTTTATCATAGCCTAGCTATTGTTCCCCTGACCAATCAGAAATCCTGTCTGCTGGTGGATGGGATTCAAATGTTGTCCTGAGCAAGGCCTAGTCTTCCAGCAGGTGGTTTTTCCCTTCCCTCCCCCTGCCCCCTCCTTCGATTTTTGCGCTCGCCCGCTTGTACCCAGGAGCGCACGCCTCAAAAATCCAAGATGGCACCTGATTAGTGAACGGAATGGGTTTTCCGCAATGAAATCCCCAGTAACCACCTGCAAGAAGGCTAGGAATATGGAAGGTGCCAATGGTTTGTGACCCTAAACAAACAAAAAAGTGCGAAAGAAACCACCTGACAAAAGAAGTTTGGTAAGGTCGGACAAAATACATGAAAATGTTACGCATATTGTTTTTTTTTTAATTGTGTGTAAAATAAATATTCTTTTGGTTTTATCGAAGTGTTCAATTTGAAGCAAAGAACGTGTCAGAGCATGCAAGGATTACGTCACTGGTAGGGAAATTACCACCATACTAAAAATAGCTGTGAACAGCCTACATTGTAACTCTTGAATTATGTGACTCGCGTGAATAGGCCAAAAACTGCCGAAATATTAGTACACGGAAAATGTTACGAATATTGTTTTCTTTATAGTGTGTGAAATACATTTTTCCTTTGGTTTTATCAAAGCGTGAAACTCATCTCGGAGCATGTGTAAATTTACATTTGTTTGAAAGGTCAAGACCTTTCTGAGGTACGGTAAACAAAAATCTCCGATTACAAACCACGCCAAACCCACTCTATGCAAAGAATGTAATCAGAAACGCCGATCGGGAAGGGTGCAAATTATGATGTTTATGCGCTAAAAGCTGGTAAAAATTCAATGTAGTGAAAATCTTATGAATATTTTACTCTTCATTTAGCACAAAATAGATTGCCTTTTTGTATTATTGTCGCGCTTGATTTGAAGCGAGTGTGAAAGCAATTACGTCATTCATGGAATGTGACGCGAGTCGTCATTCTTTGCCTAGGCAATCCCATTGATAATAATTCTGCACTAAAATACCTCAAAACCTTATGGTATCCCCAATACAATGTTTGTATCCATCAAAATCACTAACGCTCAACTTTGCTTCGATACAAATTAATAAAACATAACAGAAAAATATTACACAGAATTCAAGTACCACCACATAGCATTAATTCTATGCAGATAACTGATGATAAGTCGAAAGTGAAAGTGTTTTATGTCTGATTGCAGACAAATAAGATCTAGAGCTTTTTAAACTGCTAACTTGTACTTTACAGCACGACTAAACCTGTGGCTTTGTTGCTTTAAAGACAAAGAAAGGATCTGCCTTTAAAATGAACTTAAGAGCTTTGATCATCAAAACATAAGCTCGACGAACCTTACCTTGTCTCGCGAAACTTCTGACAATTCGGTGATGCCTGGCGATTCGCAAGGAACGGCAACTCCGTTAATCACAGCTTAAGTTTCCACCAAACACACGTGAATATCACGGCAACTTACATCTTCGATCACGCACTGATCAATCTTCTGAACTCTCAGCTACTTTGCTTATCGCCTAAAACGCCAGTACAGTTGCCTGAGTAAACTTAAAAGCATTTGAAGGAGTGGGATGCAGAAAATGCGGAATGTGATGCAGACTCGTTTCCAGTTACATCCGCGCGTTACCTGATATTACGTGACTTAATTATTTGATAAGGGCGCGTTCGTTTGGGATCAATCCGGAATAAGAACGTTTGTTTGGGAGCTTTTCTTATTCCGGAATACCTGGATTTCCATTCCATCTATTCTGCTCCCAGGAGCAAAGTAGCCGGAATATATTCCGGAATATATTCTTATTCCGGAAAATCCCAAACGAACGCGCCCTTAGTGTCACGCAAGGAATTGAAGGGTTCATAGCCTACAGATCGAGTTGGCAGTATTGTAGGGGCGCGCGAAATTTAACAAATTGACGTCAGTTTTTTATGCGTCTGTCCTGTTATTGATCATGAATTTCGTCATCACATTGTCAAAGTAGCTGTGGATCCACGAGGCGATAGCCGAGTGGACCCGCAGACTACTTTGACAATGTTATGACGAAATTCATTATCAATAACAGGACAGACGCATTAAAAACTGACATCAATTTGTTTTTTTACGATAACAAATTGTCGAATTGCCGGCTCTCGCTCGCTGACGCGTCGCATGAATTTGAAATTCATGTGTACGTCCGCATATGGACAATAAAAATTAGCCAATGAGCGCGCGTGAATTTCTGCAGTTATCGTAAAAAAAGTTTTGGCGGCCTTGAGTAATTTGAATGCCGTCCACTTTTATCACCTCGTTGACTCAACTAATCCCAATTAAATCAACCAATTAGAACTGACAATTTTCGCGCGAAATATAGGGTGCGTTCCTTTGGGATGATCCGGATCAGGATTTCTGATCCAAGATCGCTCAGATCATGACGTACCAAAGGAACGGAACTTTGGTTCGTAGGATCAGTTACCATGACAGTAGGCGCAAAACTGCTTTAAAACAACCAAATCGTAAGGCAAAATAGTAAGGGGTCGCTAAAACAAACAAGCAAATTAATAACCAGCAGCATCTCAAGCAATGTTACAAAACAAGGGGTTCCATCTTGGATGTTGCATACACGAGTACACAAGTATTCGGTGGAGTTCTACGACAATTTTGTGGTTTATAATAATACTGCTACCGTAAATACTCGCTTCTGATTGGTTGGAAGCTGAACAATTTATCCCAAATTGTATCGATAACTGAACAATTAAATTTTAATTGTATCGGTTGCATTTGATCGGATAAATTCAGGTTTGCCGTTGACGACAAACAAAAAAAGCTTGGTATGAAGAAGCAGTAGTGAACAAAAACAAAAACAAAATCGACCGAAACTTAGCTACGCAGATATTTGGAGAGAAAAATTCCGAAAGCCATTGAAAATCTCTCGCTCAAAGATCTTGAAGAGGTTCTCGGAGATTTCTACACCGAATTAAAGTAGTTACAGAAAAAAGACAGCATCTGCGAGCCAGAGTCCCGAGGACTACGGGGCGCATTTTTGTGTCAGAGGAAGGTAAGAAAACTTTAACTCTCGCAATGAACACTTCAAGTCTGCAAAAAATGAAAATGGCCGCGCGTATGTCATGTTTGCCGAGTCAAACCCCACAAAGATGAGAATATCTCCTATAAAGCTTCAAGGAAAGATGGTCGTTCCAGGAATGGTGGCGACTAGTGAGAAAAGTGTCCAGTTGGCGTTTCTGAACGACCAAGCAAAGCAATTAAGGTCCATGGTTTGAAAGTCCTAAAAACTTACAAACCTTGTTGACGAACACTTTGAACTAGTCTTCCTACTTCAACTTCACTTGTGTTTGCACGGTTATCCTCAGTTTTCCCGAATGAACTCGTCCTTGTATCTTTAGATCCGTGTCATAGTTTAAATCAACGTTTTCACGCAAGTTGTAAAACGCTTTTTGATGCCGTCTCGACTGGTTTCGACGTGCATTTCCTTTCCTGTACATGTTGATTATTCATCAAAAAGTCGCTCATGCGTTCAGAGTTTTGACAGCTTCAAAGCCAATGAAATTAAACTTAATGTTACAAACTTGGAAATTGCTCGTCTATGCGGCTCGTTTTCGAAAGAAAAATATTATCGTATGGAGAACTTTGGCGAAAATTGTTGAGGAACTGTTTAAGTGACAAAACTAACATATTTTATCACACCGTTGCTTCATTCTAGCAACCCTCAATAGTAAAACGACGTCAGCCAGAAGCTTGTATTTACGGTTGCCGTATTATTAAAAGGAAATCGGTCTTCTTTCTCGAAACAATTAGGGATTAATTGTACTTATGAACAGAACGGACTTTTTCTAATTTCCACTCGTGGCTGCGGCAGCCACTCGTGGAAATTACTAAAAAGTCCGATCTGTTCACGCGTACAATTAATCCCTAATTGTTTCTCGAACAGACCGATTTCCTATACAAAACCGAAACAAAGTTTTGCACAACCTATTCAAATATTTGTATTTCACTGGCACTTTGCCGATTTTCTGATGGACAGGTTTGAATTTTAAAATACCACTTACCACAACACAAATGCTGTCGACCGAACGCGGAAGTGTAACTCATATATGAATTACATATGTAATTCAAGGCCAAAACCGCTGCGCACAGTGATTAATTTCGGATCCTTCACCCAAAAATCGCGCCGGATCATTGATCCGTTTGCAGATCGACCTCGTTCCCAGGGTCTCTCGCTTCAGGGGGCGGTAAGATGAAAAACCCAGGGAACGAGGTTGTTTGCAGATCACTCAGATATCCTTGTCCAGAGTGGATTCAATGGACCACTGATCTGAAATGGGATTTGCTCGAAAGGAACGCCACAGATCAGAAATCCCGATCCGGATCCTCCCAAAGGAACGCACGCATAGGCGTAAAGGCGATCGTGTTACATTTTGTTGTTGTTGCATGCATGGCGGATAACGGAGAATTTGCGAAGGGAGATACGCCTACAAAGCCAGTTAAAGGAAGAAAACCCCAAGAGGAAAAAGGCTAACGACTTTTGTACGTTGTGTGGTGTTAATCTGAAGATAAAGTTCGGTAATTTTCAGAAAATTACCAAATACATTTCCACGGAAAATTTATTTAAACCTTCAGGTCGCGCGAAGCGTGGAGGTACAACATTAGCAGAATGTTGCTTAGAAATTGGCCTGAACATTTTGGAGTCGAGCGTTTTATCGAGTCGAGTTTGTCAGTTTTGTGGTAGGAAAATATTCAACGCAGTTGAACTTGTCCGGTTCATTCGCTCCGGCCTAGAAAGAAAAGTGGAAGTTCCGATCTGTTTTTCGGATACGCAAGATACACAAGTAAGGATCAGAGCGTCTTCTTCCGTCGTCCGTGTAAAATCAGTGTAAAATGGGTTTCACAGGCCTACACGACTCCTACGGTTTGTGGCATTTGTACATTTACCGCTTTCTTTTCGACCTTGCTTCACTCTTGTTTATGAAGGGTACTTCGTATTGTGTTATAAGGAGAAATTAGAGCCGTCAGATCGTGCTATGGCAAATTTTAAGAGGTCATCGGTCTGCATGATTTCCGCTGTTATCTGCGTGTCGCTTTGTTGAGTTTGACTCTTCTATAATATGCCATGTGCTAGTGCATTGTTTTGGCTCACTTCTATTGCAGGATTTGTTTTTAAATCTCCAAGTATTTGCTTTTGAGAAAAAAATATGACGTTTCCTATGAAAGTGTTGCTTACTTGCATTCAATGTTGTGACGTCGGGCCCGACTGTTTGCAAGTACAGTACAGGTAGATTCTTATCACGGACGTAAACGGAAACGCCGTGACTTTACTTCGAGAAAGCTATACGCTTGTCTGGAGAAATTCTAACGTTTTCTTGCACTCTCATCGAGCTTATGTTTCTGGAGCTCGATGTATAGGTTTCTTTCTCCTTTGATTGTTCTAGTTCCACAGGATTTAAATGCAACTCTTTACGCGCAAGTCTGTTGAAATCGCGCCCTAAGCGGGCGCTTTTTTCTCGCCAGAAACTATCTCCAAAGGTCTTTCTGTTGACTGTGTTGCGTGTTGTATACAGTGGTTTCGACAAAGGTTGTACCACAAAGGTGTAAAAGAGTACGTGAAAATGTCGATTGGTATTATGGGTAGTAAGAGTTTGGTTTTGCTTGATTGAGGTTCAAGGTGATTCAGCAACAAGAGGGGTGGCGAATGGTAAAATCCGAGACTCGTCGAGACGCCGAGATCCTAGTTAAAAATACGAGCCAGAGACTCCTTGGTGAAAAGTTTTGTGACTCGAAAAAAGGTAAAAACAAACCATGAAAAAACGAGACTTCGAGACTTACCAAAAACGCTTTCAAGAATTCGAGATCCTGCCAAAATTTTCCGAGACCCACGTTTTTTGACATCCCATTCGCCACCCCTAACAAGGAACGAGAAAGAACAAATACACGTGTTTGTGTTGTTTCTTTCCACCACGGTGAAACACCTTGTGGTTCACTCAAGCAACTGTAAAAACTACCATTACCCATAATAACTTTCGACATTGTCGGGTAAGCTTTTCCCCGTTTGTTACTTAAGACATAGTTAGTCCCCTCGACTAACTATGCTTAAGACAACCTTTGTCGAAACAGCTGCATGCCTTGTTCGGCTTAGTTCAGGCAGTGTCTCTGGGGAAAAATATGAGGGATCATCTAACATTTGATTGACGTGTGAACTTCTCTCGACCAATCCGTTTTTCCCGCACACTGGTGTGCGGACTATTCAAAAACATGTGGTTTTCGTGCAGGGGGTATTTCAAAGTCCCTCTCCCCATTCTCCTTCACCGCTCGCTTGTATGCTCTGCCGCCAAAACTTTATTTCGCGTCCGCTTACAATACCGCCAGCTACGCAGGCTGAAAGGTTCATAAACAACAAACAAGCGTAGACTGCATCAACAAAAATAATGATTGCATTATATCGCAATACAACAGACACAGATATAATGAAGGTTCTGTTGCCAAGTTTCATTTTAGAAAAGTCTAGAAAACAAAAACAGTGATGTTTTAAAGTTTCTGAGCTAGTTGTATTAAATTTTAGAAAACAGTCCTAAGAAAGCACACACGCTGATTGGTTAAAAATCGTGTTTGTATAACTCGATGGAGACACAGAACTAGCGCGTGCTGTTGACGTAGTGATGGCGCGAGCAAAGAGAATTAACAAGGTTAACAAGTTGTTTTCCTTTTTCTTGTCGTGGTGTTTTCTAAAAGAAATAGAAAACATGTACTTCGTGTTTCTATCGAGTTATACAAACACTCGTGAAAGTTTGGGAGAACTCGAAAAAGCTGTGGAAACACTCGCCGGCGGCTCGTGTTCCCACAGTATTTCTCGTTCTCCCAAACTTCCACTCTTGTTTGTATAACTCGATAGAAACATGGTACATGTTTTCTATTTCTTAAATATTGCTGTGGAATGTTCTTTGAGTTTTTCTTTTTTTAATTGGCATTCTTTTAGCATCCTGTGTGGTTTTAAGACTACGAGGATTAAAATATAAGTAAGTAGGCCGACACTACGTAGAAATCTTAAAGGGACGACATCATAGAGTCCAAATTAAAAGACAAGAATTGCAACCGTGGAAAGCTGTTTCGACCTTGTTGGGTCTCGTCAGCATGGTGCAAAGCAGCCAGGCCGCTGAGGTTATTTATCTGTTGCTCGCCTTATTTGTGTGCTGAATTGCTGGTCTCCAAAAGGCCGCCATGCTGCCAAATGCGAACACAGGTGATGACCCAAGTTCAAAGATTTTCCTGTGTTACGTCACTTGTCCTCGTTGGCCTAATGCGTGTTTCCATTTTTAAATGTTGTCATGACAGCTAGAGCACAAATTGAGAAGATACGGGAAAACCATAAAGGCTTGATACTCTATTTAAGAACGACTGTGACGGATCTGAACGATTCGGGTAGCTTGAAATAATACTGATTTGAATTTCTTCCCAGGTACCATTTCCCCATCAGACTATGTTCAAGCAAGAACATACTGGTCATCTGGGGGCAGAGCCGAGAGAAACTAACGTTTAAAACTGTAATACTTCCTCGCATTCACCCAAATTGTTCCTTTTTCTTTTTTTGATTGCCCTTTCCCTGTTCCCCGCTCGCGGTGCCCCTTTTCCAGTTTCCCATTCCCCGTTATCAGTTTTAGTAGCATACCCCCGGGAGTGCCTCCCATTGCAAGGTCAAAGTCTCGAGCTGTCAAGACGCGCTACACCTGGTATTGTCGGGGTCACGTGGCGTCGAGAATCTATTTTGGAGACATTTGGTTTGCCCTGCATTCCTCTAATAAACAGATTGACGTCAGTTTTTCATGCATCTGTCTTGTTATTGATCATGAATTTCGTCATAACATTGTCAAAGTAGCTGTGGATTCACGAGGCAATAGCCAAGTGGATCCGCAGAATACTTTGGCAATGTTATGACAAAATTCATTGTGTATATAACGACAGATGCATGAAAAAGTGACGTCCATTTGTTTTTGTTTTTATTTTTTACGATAAAAAAGACTGTCAGATTGTCTGCTCTCGCTCGTTGCCGCATCGCATAAATTATAAATTCACGCGTCTGTCCGCTTATTAACGATAAACGTTAGCCAATGAGCGCGCGAGAATTTGTGCTGTTATCGTTAAAATAACTTTTGAGAAGAGGCGCATTCTGGGCAACGTTCACAAATACTCTTTTTCTTGTGGCATCGTATAGATTAACAAGAAATAACAGAAACTTCGGTGATAAACACGACAAAGAAACGCACTTTTGGAAAACAAAAATCAAGATATCAGTATTCTAATATGGCTCCAAGGCTTTAGGGAAAAATTGTAAAATTTTCAGTCAAGTTTCTTTGGTCTCTTAATTCCAAAGAGACTAAGAAAACTGAACAACACTAAATTTAGAAGTTTATCCTAAAAGCCTCGGAGCCATGTTAGAATACTGATATATCCAGCGTGGACTATTGACTAACTCCACGTAGGAAGTCAGTTATGCCGACAAACGCGCGCTAGTTTCTGATTAGTGAAACTGTTGACACTAAATGACAGTTGATGAAATCTGATTGAATAAAATTGTTTGAACGTAATTTGAAAAGCCTGGTTCTTATAGCAGGTACCGCACTTTCAACATGAAGAAAAATTAATGCATGAAATAGTTTCTCCTTAAAATCACGCCCAGTTCCAGAAAAGTTGTGCAATACTAATCCTATTTCAACCACAAGCGGCACCAATTCATGCCCTCTGTACACACTGAATAGCTCTATAGGGAAGTTCACCCTCCCCACCCTGGATCTAACCGTTATTTCAGTTCTAGTTTATCCTGTGTCGGATCTAGGGGGAGTGGGGTTAGAGGGGGATTTGGTCGAATACCCTGAATTAAGAAAAAATGCCATTATGAAGCACGCTAACTTGGCCTTAGAATGCCGCAGCTTACAGCTCAATGTAACATGAACATTTTTAAGCAACTAACAGATTTTTCTCTTCCAAGATGATAGACAGAGCTGAATTTCACAATCACAACTTTCTGTGCTGCACTCTGTGGTTGTCAAAAAAACTCTTTACTAGGTTTGTCTCTCCTGACACTGATGCAAAACAAATTGTCAAAGAATAACGACAAGGAAGGAAATAATTCAGAAAATGATACTTAAATATTAAATAATTAAAAATTCCATGAAGTTTTCCTGTTGGTTGCTCATGTTCTATTTTAGACTAAATTACAAAACAAATCAAAACCAGCTGCTGCACGGTTCACAACACACTTGCAGACTGTTAGCGAATTGATCAGAATGTCAATTGTCATTACTGCTTTACTCAACTGTCTATGATTCTCCTTGGGAGAAATAAATTTAAGTCAATACATATTTCCTGAGATGATCAGATGATTGTCATGGAAACGTAGGGAGGAAATAAAAGCCATTCATGTGATTGTTGAGGTTGAAAGAGTAAGAATGATTATCACATGATAATCTGACAACAACAGTAATCTAACCGACTAGACAAGGAAATGCCTGCAGGACCATCAAAACTATTGTCTACAGTTCGCACGCACGAGCATCGATAGTTCTGATATTTATGAAGTTGCAGATATGTACATCGAAGTTTTGGCAAGAACTTCATGGTAGCCCACATATAGAGCACACTCCCATATTGTCTTATCCATATATATCCATATATGGTTATGTCCTATCCATATATGGATATGTGGGCTAGCATGAAGTTCTGACCGAAGTTTTACTTCTACTTACAGTCAAACTAAGTGAAGCGTACCCCTCAAGATTGCATTAATGAACTGATTATTTGAAACTTGAACCCGCTAGTCGTTTCAACAATGCAATAATGAATTGATTATTCGAATATTGAACTCGCTCGTTCGATCCAGATACGGCTAACGGGTTCCGTTTCGAAAATCATTCACTATTGCATTCTAGAAAAGACTAGTAGGTTGAAACCTACTAGTCGCAACAGTGAATTGATTTTCGAAAACGGAACCCGTTAGCCGTATTCTTGGATCGAGCAAGCGAGTTCAATATTCGAATAATCAATTCATTATTGCATTCTTGAAACGACTAGTGGGTTCAAGTTTCAAATAATCAGTTCATTAATGCAATCTTGAGGGGTACGCTTCACTTAGTTTGACTCTAAATAATTGAGCAGAATTGTAACATCATGTTCTTTCGAAAGTCACCACGTGTTTACTGCTGAGCTCTGTGATTGGTTCAAAATACAAATTAGTCTGCTCAGTCAGAACAAACGTGTCATTTTCTCGGCCAATCAGGTGCAAAATCAAGACCATCAATGAATTGGTTTCTTGAATAGTTTGAACTTTCCGGCGCTTTTTATCGGTTACAAGTGGTTAACAAGTGCAAATGCCGTAAATTAAAACTCCCTGTTTGAAAGAATCCCATAGCTGTATGACAAACCTACAGCAATCTTCCAGTTGCAAGACTGACCTTTGCTATGTTCCTTGCAAGACTTCGCGGCTTTAATTGTAAGATGGTGTAAAGCACTTAAAATGTTTTAAGAAACAGTTACTAATAACTGACGAGAAATAATATACAATTATTGGATGAGGTTTTTGTGATATCCAGAATAATCAAGGTCGACGTAAGGGTTCTCAGCTGAAGCCAAAGGCTGAGGCCCGAAACCTTGACTATTCTGGATATCACAAAAACCGAATCTGATAATTGTATTATTATACATGGAACGAAGAAAAAATATTGGAAATCATGTTTTTGCCCCTTCACTGACGGGAAGCAACACAAGGCGCGCGAACTTGACACGATTGCCCTTGACCTCGAGTGTCTTTGACATAATTATTTTATAATCTGCGGTTATGACGTCGCGGGCGCTGATTTTGAAAATTCACTGTATTCTTTCTGCCAATCAGAAAAGAGTTTGAGGGTTCACTGGATAATAATAGCACAAAGGTTTCAAGGGCGCGCGCTAGTACGAGACAAGAATATCTTGCGTCCTAGATTATTCAAGCTGCCTACAAACAGCTGCGTTCACACTTCAGCACTAAACCCCCGGTTAAGAGAAAACGTGTCTAAGAACACTGAACATGTCTGTAATGTTTGTTAAAAATTACTTGCCACGAAGGGAATCGCATCATCATTGGATAACCAAAATCAGAAACGTTACAATATTTAAACAACAATTTGTTTTGAAATTTAAATCAAGATTTAAGGAAATAAGCTGCATTTTAACACCGGTCATCAGTCAAGTATCTTGAAGAACGCTTCAGCTTGTGAAGTAACCAAATCACTAAATCACTGGTCTCAAGAGAGACAGTTTTCTTTTCGCGAGACGAAGTCGCGGGAAAGCGAATCTGTTTCCTAAAGGATCAGTGTTCTATAGTTGGAGTTTATGTAAAGTATCAAGGAAAGGAGACGTCGAAGTAATCTCCGGACGAGATTCGATTTAGCCATTGCCACGTGACCATAAATGAACAATTGAGAGTGCGCATTAGATCCAACTACACTACTGCTATACTCTATTATTTTACAGTTTCCAGGTGTCTTGATTACTGATATAAACGTCCGTGACGCATCTGGTTCCAGATCACCTCAGGTTTTCCAGTGGATCATAACAGTATCTGACTCAGCTTGCCATTTGATCTTTTACTGGTCATCAAATGTAATTGGGACACCATCAGCAAATCACCCACCCGCTTTCAATTCCGCTTCTGTGCACAGTCGATAGCCTCCTCTCTCCCCGGGGGGGGGGGGGGGGTACTTGACCAATGTTTGGGTACAGGGGTGCCGCCGAGGGTTTGAAATCCTGACCCTGTTTAGGACAAAAATACGCTAAAAACCTACCCTGTGTAGGACAACAACCTCCATTTTAAGACCCTGTTTAGGACAAGCGATAAAATGCACACTCGCTGGTTTTACAGGAATTTACACTGTTTAATAAGTCATTCAAACTGAAGAAAGCATGCTCGAAGCGTCTAAAACCACGTTGTTGCGTCTCTATATCTACACTTGAACTAAACAAAAAGCCGTCAAGCATTAAGCTCTAAAATACCGTGGCAAAATGTCGTCATTGCAACTTTAGAAGGGCGATTTTTTTTAATAGCAAATCAAAGAGGAATGATTTTTTCAATTTTTGTATAATGAATAAGAGGAACTTATTTTTGAGGTTAATTTTATTTTGATTAAAGCACCAATAGAGCTTTTACAGAGAAAAATATCCCTAATCAATATATATCCCTCACGTCTGCGCGACACAGTAACA
>JAHPZR010007157.1:60000-61461 GCA_019787425.1 Platygyra sinensis | reverse complement strand
CCATGTAATGATTAATTGACAGTTCTTAAAACAAGGTATCCGCTGACCAGTAACAACAACGACAACAAACACGTTATTTATCGAGGGAGAAATATCACGTGAATATGTCGAAGGGCTATGTCGCGAGCTCAGGTCAAGAGCTAATTGAGGTCGCGTGTTTTATCTAAATTTGACCGCTGACAGTCCTGGGTTTTTCTTCTTTTTTTTTTTTGCAAAGCGGACTTAAGCTAAGTAAAACTCGGGGGTAGAGCGATGGAGTACATGTAAAGGCAAAACATTTGGCATAAATTAAACCTTGACGCATATTTTTAATTTTCTTCTCACAAAATCCCTGCATAATCGTAACTTGGTCAGTCCTTGATGTATAACGTACGTAATTTCTACAATCTTGGGTCCACTCATTAGGTATCGTTTCTTTAAATGTAACTAAACAAACAAACAAAAAAAAACCCAGTGTCATTACACGCTGAAAAACGACAGGCCACAATTGATCTTTTTATAAGCTTCTGATCCAGGACAGGAAAAAAATTGTCTTTTCATTACTCGGTAAAAACATTGAGGACGATACTTTATTTCTTTTTATTTCTTCCTTGTTTCCATATTTAAACTTAATATCTTAGACCTTATTATCTTATCTTTGCTACATCAATGTTGATTCTAGAGCATTGAAATTTTCTTGCAAGAATTACAGGTTAACACGCTCAGCCAGTGAATTATTGGGATCTACCAGCACGAGTTCACAAACAACAAGAATTTTTAAAAAAAATTAAAACCGCGCTTTTTTAACTCTTTTTCGCTCACAAAAATATTACGTAATATTTAGCAACAACGTTTTGCGAGAAAACATTACCCGGAAACAATTTAAAAGATGGTTAGGACTTGTTCCCATATCTCAAACCACCCTTGGATACCTTGTGATGCGTACACAAAGTAAATACTGACTATAGGCCTAAGCACTGAAAATACTGATGAGGGTTAGGGTTAATGCAAGGGGTTAATGGTTAGCTTCTTTATAGCGTTCGGGTTTCCGATTAGGTACTTAAATTAAACAATCTTTTGTAGTGCATGCTCGGTGGTCTAGTGGTTAGAGTGGAAGATTGCCGAGCTAGCGTCCTGGGTTCAAGTCCACCTCGTCTCCACGAAATTTTTCTAATTTTTTTTTCCCTTTAAAATTGAAGAGACTTGCACTTTGACAACATTTGTTGAGCAGAAACTAAGTCTCTGTGTCAAGAAACTTGAAATTCATGCGAGTCTACGTGAATAGGGAGAGGGCAGTTTGAGATATGGAAACGTTCTTTGCCTGAAGCGGGCCTAGCGTGACTTGTAATCGGAGAATTCTGTTTATGTCTGAGGAAAAAAAACCTTGACCTTTCAAACGACTATCAATTTACATATGTTAAAAGGGTTTATGACGAGCGCTTTAAAACATGATAAAAGGCGAAGTTTTAACTTTTTTCCCCA
>JAHPZR010007157.1:20000-55000 GCA_019787425.1 Platygyra sinensis | reverse complement strand
TTAATTTGAGTGGCGAAACATTTTGTTGTATCTGAAAAATTACTGTACTACAAAAAACGTTTTCACAGAGGTTGTAATGCATGGGGGTTCACATGATTTGATTCAATTTTTATAAAGCTAAAAATTGTATGTCAAAGATTCAGCAGAAACAGAGAAAAGTTTTAAAATCACGGCTGTTTGTGCGAGTTCTTGGACGTGCGCGCTAAACGCGGAAAGTACTTAAGCTTAATAACTCTGAAGACGTCAAGTACTTAAGTTTATGTCAAAACCGACAAGAACCAGTCGAAAAAAACAAAGAAAGATTAGCAAATAATTGTTTAGTAGATTTGGCAGTTTTACAAAGTGTTACGCTTCTGGTTTGTGGCACCTATTTACAATGGTAGTCTGAGAAAAAAAAAACCTTTTTACAACAATGTTTAAATTATAAGCTTCAGCTTACGGTAAATTTCATTTGAATTTATTATTTTTTAAATTGAGGGGAAATTAAAATGTAATTTGCTATAAGAATGGATCCAACACAGAAATCCTGAAAACCTTCTTCACAAACAAACTGACGATAAACCACAGGCAGACCACTCTATGTGTTCGTGGTTTAATATAGAGAATCTATGAGAGTTATGAATAAAGCTCTGAAAATTGAACATTTGAATCACATTTCGGCTTGAATATCCCAATTAAGTTAAATAAAACCATAATCGACTCATGTATGGTGTTTTTTCGCCTTCCTGGGCCGTCTAAAGCGTCTTATAGCGAGATTACTTTTGGCCGGTTACGGTTAGAAACAAGTAGGAGACAAGGTTTGCAACTTCGCGGCCGTCAACCGCGACCTCCTCCACTTCAAATTGGAATTAACACAAAAATACTGAAAATCTCACCTGAATGGCGACGGATCTTGATAGATGAGTTTTTTTTCTTTATCTCTTCGCCGAATTTCAGCTTCATCTCTCCCACAGTTTCCTAGAAAATCGACGCTGAAGTCACAAATACGGCTTTTTTAATATGATCGGTGCCAGATTTACCCTGGGTTCCAGAGGATATTTTTTTCTGATCGATATTTCGCGGCGAAGCCGCGTTAACCAGGCGCAAAGCGCCGAGGAGAAAAAAATAACCTCTGGTCGCATGAGCACGCAACCTCATTTCCATGCAAGAAATCAGTTCAGAAATTGAACTGGGTCACCGATTGGATACTCCCATGTCCGTTGTTCGATGTAGCCAATCAAGGCCATTGTTATATTGTTAGTAATTCCCTGCGGAATGCAGTCACGGCGCGAATGCAATCCCTTTCACAACACTTTAGATACATCCAAAAAGCCGTCCATCAAGCCTTGATATAATTCTTCCCAGAGTGGCCAGTTAAAAATATTTTCACAGTCTAACACATCTTCAGGTGACCTGGTCGAAGTGGCGGAAGGAGAGTCGAGTCGAACGAGGTATCGCACACCGTTGGCGTGGACGTCGTTAATCCACTGACTTGATCTAAAGTTTTATGCTTCGGGCTAGAAACTCTCCATTACTTAATTGAATTTGACGGCAAATCTCCCATTTTGGCGACCATTTCATCTTTTCACCACAGCTCTTTCACCACTCAAATCTTTCACAGTCTAACACATCTTCAGGTGACCTAGTCGAAGTGGCGGAACGAGAGAGTCGAACGAGGTATCGCACAGCGTTTATGTGCTCGTTAATCCACTGACTTGGTCTAAGATTTTATAAGACAGGATGAACCAAATTTCAAAATCATTTCACCGTTTTGAATGTAGTTGAGCTTCGGACTAGAAATTTCCCATTACTTTGTTTAACTTGACCGCAAATACCACTTTCACCACAGCTACAACGCTGTCGCAAGCAAACCGTCGCTTCGTTTCAGAAGGTCGGTTCACTTTCTGTGATTGGTTGAACAAAATGGCGCGTGAAACAAAGATTCTTGAGAAAAACTAAAGAAAAGAGGAAATTTTGTAACTTTGTATCTACGTGTCAAGTTTTGAACTAGTCTTTTTTGGTACCACAGATTGCATTGATCAATTTCAAGAGGTTTTTTTTCATTTTCACGAAATATAGTGAACCAATAGACAAGAATTTTATTGTTACATGTAGGTCGCATATTGACTAGGGGCCGAGATATTAAAATCTTTTTAGGCATGATTGCTTTATATTCAGCACAAAATGACAAAAGACGTGGCAAAAATTTAAACCATTTATATTTCTTTTTTTTTTGGTAGCCGCTTCAGTACACGTCTATTATTTCTATTTCTGTATTGTAGCCGTTTTCTCCATTTTTACTTTGCTTCAGTGTTGCCCCTGAAGAAGGTTAGTCATGTCTCGCCATGGCATTAAAAGTTACCCTTTTCGGCTATCATTTTGTTTCTTTGCCTTATATCTACCTTTTTATGGGATATATAATTATATATTGTTATTTCCGGTTTCACTTAATAATAATAATAATAATAATAATAATAATAATAATAATAATAAAATAATAATAATAAACTTTTATTATCAATTATACCCTACTCTGCTCTTTTAGCCTTTTTAATCTTCTAAGTAATTATTGTGAAATTTCAATAAAGTTCTTAGTTTTTTTTTTTTTTATAATAACAATAATAATAGTGATAATAATGATAATAATAATGTTAATTATTGTTATTATTATTTTTCTTTTATTTTTGTTATTAATTATTATTATTATTATTGTTATTATTATTATTATTATTGTTGTTGTTGTTGTTGTTGTTGTTATCCACTTCAGTCATAGCGGGCGTCGTCAATACATGTTTAAAATATCTTCAAAAAGGAGTAGCACAGATGATAAGCAAAACAACTGCACCGTTAGAATAACGTTATTTCATTCACAAGTGTTACCTTAATACTTTCTCCTGGTTCTCTGTAGTACCGAAAGTTCACATTATCGTCACTGTACTGTAAATTATACTTAGTCACCCACTGGCGGCACAAGCCATTCCTTCCTTGCGTTGCCACACCTGTCACGAGAATGGAATCCCAGCCGAGAAAAACCTGAAACCACTGATGAACATCATTTTTCTCAGCTGACCAAGATGCGTGTAATGTTCCCGTGGCTTGGAAATGTAGCCTGCCTTGATTAGCGGCGTGGTTGGCGTCATACTGTTAAGAAGCACTTATCTGTCCGTCAGTGATTCTTCCGCTTTGCATGCCAAGAGCTCTTTGACAATCTAAGTAAGTGAACAGATTTGCTAACAAAATTTCCTGTAACTTTTGAAGCATTTGCAACTGCTTCTCTCAAAGCCAAAACCAAGCTAAGGTTATTACCCTTGGGAAACGCAAAGTACACAGACAATCCAGTGATCCAGTGACCTGGTCAAAAGTGGAAGCAAACGCGTGTGCGCGCGAGTGACCATTAGTTTGGGTTTATCCTGATCGGATGGCAAAGTGGCATGAGATTCCTGAGCAAATCGCTTAGCGTAATATTTATTATAATTGTAATAACCTAAAACCAAAAGCGATACTTAGCAAAAATCGCTCTAACCTAATTGTAAAGCAACAAAGATGTCCTCCATATTTCTGAAAATCTTCAAACTAATGTTTTTTTCCATTTGCAGAGTTGATCTGTCGTTTAACATCAGTAGAGGCGCAAAACTTATCTGATGGAATTGCATATTTCCCGATGACCAACAGTGGTTTCCAAAGTGTTTCATTCTCCCATACTAATTTCCCATGTAATCAATTGTGACAAGGAAAGTTTAATTGCGTTCGACGAAGGAAGAACGCTACCTAATCTCCTGGGCTACCTGTGATCGCGTAGGTTTCCTGTGCACGCAAGCGAAAGCTGACCCGTGTTTTTTCTTTCGATCGGTCGGCCGGCCGGGCGTTCATCTTTTCAGCGCCATTTTGAATGACGTCACAATTTCGTTGCGCAAAGGATGCTGCCTGGTGAATGACGTCACAATTTCGTTGCGCAAAGGATGCTGCCTCGTGCTTCGCAGTTTCTCGGACGTTCGAGAACGTGGTTGTTCGTTGGTGAACAAGCTTTATTGACCGTTTATTGCTGTTTGATCGGTAAGTTATTTTGTTATGTTGTTGAACAGTTTCTTAGGTGTAATTTATCAAGGCCTGAGGAAAGTGTGTGCCACTTCTGGACCCTGTATATCAACCAGAACGTGGTTTGTTCTGAACGGTTCGCCATGTTTGATCGAACTGACCCGTTGCGGTCGCAAAACAAATCAGCCAAGTAGTATTGCTTGGAGGCCATTGTGCCAACCGACCCGTTGCGGTTGCAAAACAAATCAGCCAAGTAGTATTGCTTGGAGGCCATTGTGCCAACCGACCCGTTGCGGTCGCAAAACAAAACCAAGTAGTGTTGCTTGGTGGCCATTGTGCCAAGCGACCCGTTGTGGTCGCATAACAAATCAGTCAATTTCTTCGTGGCCATTGTGCCAATCGACCCGTTGTGGTCGCCCATTAAGCCAATTGAATTGTATATTTAATTCAGCCGTTCTGGTGAGCAACAAAGTACATCAAAATGGCACTATTTTAAGTGTTCGAAGTGGTACACAAAATCCTTCTGAGTCTTTGATAACTGGATCTAAAAATTGTACTGCTATGCTTCTTAGTGAGCTTATTTGCACTACATGTTCGGAATACAGCTTACAAAGTTCAATCAATTTTGAGAAGGGTGAAGTTTTGAAAGAAACATTGGATCGAAGAAGGAAAAGAGACAGGGAGCCATCTCGAATTCCTCTGAAAAGAATTCTAAAGGTGCTTAACCAAAAAAAATTTAGAAAAAAGGTACAGCAGTATGGTGGCCCATGACTGCCATAGCAATTTTGCATATTTTTATTACATTTTTTTCCTCAAAAAATAGTTTTACTCAGTTAAAAAACATAATAAAGTTAAGTTACATTTGTTTTAATTTTAAACTAAATTAACATAAAATGAAATAAAATTAAAATTGAAATCAATTTCAAATCAAATTAAAAGCAAATTTAATATAAAATGAATTAAAAGTAAAATTGAAATCAATTTGAAATCAAATTGAAAGCAAATCCACAATGAATCACACATTATTTTTTTTTAATCAAAAGAAAAACAAAACGAAATATCCCCATGGCCCAGGGCTGCCATAGGCCAGCATGCTTTGCGTGATGGTCTCAGAAATAACAAAATGGCGGACAAAGGGTGGAAGGACTTTCAAGCCGAAATGAAACGAAAGAGAGTAGGGACACGGGCAGGTAAAGGCAAAGACGACAAGAGCTGTAAGGACGAACTAACTGTGCAACGATTAAGTTCCGAAGTGGCCGGTAAACAACAAAAATACACTAGAATCGGCCCAAGAGAGTTTGTTGATTTCAGTGGAAGAGAGCTGACCATCGCAAACATCAAGGAAGCATGCACAAGCCATTTCGCATCAAAGATCGGAGCAGGTATGGTATGTGATATACTGGCCGGCGAACAAGGCCCCTCTTGTGGTACAATAAAGCAAATACCAAACACTAAATTAATCCATGTTCGCTTTATTGATGAAACTGAGGTCGAAATTGAAGGTAAATGTGACGACACCCAATCCGATAGCGAAGATACTAGCCGTAAGAAAACACTGAGAAGGAAACAGGGCAATGCTGCATCAGTTTCTAAAGTTACTCAGTCACTTCCAAGCCCAAGTAAAAAGGGCAAAATGGAAAACACTAGATCGAAAGTTATTCCCAAGAGCCTCTCCGTATCAGCCATACTCAACTTGGGTCGTGTTGTTAAATCTGGCACTACCATGGTTAACTTGAATACTTTTCACTTGGATACCATGGTATGGTCAACTGTCGATATCCCAGTGGAATTTCAGATCTCAAAAGATCTGCTTGGGCTGGGAGGATTTAGAAAGGCTTACAGGGCGAAAACTAACACCCAAGAATTTTCAAATGCAGAGTGGGTTGTGAAGAAATACAAGAAGAGTGTCCTTAAAGAAATTGAAGCTATCAATCAAACTGTTGAGCAGCACACCAGGAAAGTGGTTCAAATGCACCACCTTGCTCGAAATTTTGCTGCTCAACTTACACAGGTAGTCTTGGACCAAGACCTAAGAGATTTATTTGGTGAAACATTCACCTACAAAACCATTTACCTTGGCAAGCTTCCAGATGGGGAATTTGTCACTGTTGAAGAATTTGTGGAAGGTAAAATGGGTAAACTCGTCAATAATGATGGAACAACTTGTGGAAATAAAGAGGATGCGATACTACAAAAAGCAGAATGTTTGGTTCACTTCTCCTATGAGCAGTCAAATTATCAAGTTATGCTTTTGGATGTGCAGGGAGTTGACTATGAGCTGTTTGATCCAGAGATTGCCTCTGCCGAGTTATTAGACAGCCAAAATGAAGTCCTCTTCACCACAGGGAACCTTTCTGCTGCTGCTATTGAAAACTTTAAAGTCAACCACACATGTAATTTTTATTGCAGATGTTTGGCACTGAAGCCATTTTAAACAAAATTGACAAACTTTGTATCAACTAAGATTAAAAAAGCAAAGACACTGCAGAGACAAAACAAATCACATGTACGACTTCAGTACTCTGCTTAGGAAAAAGGAACTATGTATTTATTTCCTGACCTATATTTTGTGTTGTTGATTGTAGTTGCAGTTTTACAATACCTTCGGCTATAGAAGGGACAAGGAAGGGAAAATGTGAGGGACTTGGAGGCAATGTTGGCTGTCCTAAATTTGAAAACTGAAAATTGCACAATTTTCTTACAGCTGCAATAACAAAGAAGAGTTGATACCTTGAAAAGGAAATATTTCAAGTTCTAAAACACATTTCTGATTCTATATAATCTAAATTTGAAAACTGGAAATTGCACAATTTTCTTACAGCTGCAATAACAAAGAAGAGTTGATACCTTGAAAAGGAAATATTTCAAGTTCTAAAACACATTTCTGATTCTATATAACACACACTCTTACAGTGTTGTTTTGTTTGCCAGGGGAATTTTTCAAGATTTGATGGGTTGGCCAACTTTGGTTCTAAGCCCCTCAATTCAAGGTGGTTGAGCTGCTTAACTTGTTTCCTTATGAAAACTAACTTTAAGTCTTGTTTGTTTAATATCAGTAATTGGTGATGTTTATTGATTTGCTACATGTGGAAGTAGAAGAGCTGTCCATCTACACTCAATCATTGTTGCTGTTGAGTTTGCATGTCTGAACAAATGACTTCTCTGATGTACATTTCAACATGTTACAAGCCTTTCTCATGTTAACTCTGAGTATTATAATAGGCTACAAAGCAACCCATTTGTAGGGTTGTTACTTTATCATTATTACTCATGCTGTGATATTCATACATGGATAGGTTGGGTTTTAATCATAGTTATTGTTCATTCTGAGTTAATCTGGTGGTCAACTATGTAGATTATAGGTGTACTTGGACACTCCCATTATCTGATGTACACTTCTTACCTACCATAATGTTACAAACTTTTATAATGTCAGTCAGTGTCAGATGTTCTGAATTTCAATAAACACTGGTCTGGGATGGGGTACAGAGGCCCAGTGAAGCTTTATTGCATTTTTACGTCGGCACTGAGGTGAAGATCTTTTGGGATAAGGAGCTCTTTTATTGGAGATCTTGACCCCTTTAGAGAGGGTTGGGTGATTTTGACCCCCTAATTGGACAGGATTGTGACCTCTTTGCCATGTAGTCTTAATTTGTAGTCTTGACCTGTGCAAACATTTTTTTTCTGGAGCATTTTGTCCCCAACTCCCTTTATTCAACAAACTTGCTACTATATGTTTTTTGCTGTTCTTGGGTTCGAGCATTAAGAGGCCTAGTTTCTCTGTATTGAAGGTGTTTGGTTAAGTAAAGAACTACTGACATAAAACTTAGTTGGTGATGACAAAAATCAGGTCAGTTAGCCCATAGGAGGCAACAATGTAGCATTATTGTTAACATTACAATGCTTGTTAGATCTTATATTGTAAAGTCTTTCTTCACATGTGTATTAAACTTAAGATACTGTTGGTTGAACAGCTTGAGAGTATTTCCTTTTTAAATACTTGTATGCTTCAGCGCACTCTGCCGGTTCTACATGGCACTCAACAGGCATGGGTATAATTCTGGCACATTTGGCCCTGAACTCAGATTCAATGTAGTCGTCATCAATTTCTAAAACCCCTGAATGTTGAGCAACGTCTCTCAACTGTTCCTCTGTGACTGGGAATCCTGTAACAGTCAAAGAAATATGGTAAGTATCCATCCCCCCACCCCCACCTGAGATGGCCTGCACCTCTTTAAAACCTCTATTTTGATTCGTTCTTGTTAATCTGCATCCCTTGTGTTGTTAGGACCAGGGGTATTGTTTGTGTTGTTTACCTATTGTCTCGTCTGGCCAATAATAAAGGCCTTTGTTAATGGGGGTCTGTGCTCGCCCCCTCCCTCCCCCCCCCCCCCACCCCACTGCAAAAAAGGAAAGAAACAACAACAACATTCAATAAGGGAAAGCATGTTTACCACACTCTTCTAGCCCATACTCTTCAGGAAAGTTGTATATGTGGTCAGGAACTCCATCAGGTAACACAGTGTTCTTTTGTGTGCGGATCCTGTGACTGTTCCAGACAGTTTCTTGAAATACATCAAGTTGACGTTGGATAACAGGAATTAGTAAGTACGATAGAAGCTTCCTGTGGAGGAAAAGGAAGTCTATAGTATGATAATGTATATAAAAGCTCAAAAGGAATCCTCGCACAGTATTGATAGTTAGCTGCGTTTTACGTAGTGGAGAAGAACTAATTTAAAAGGTAGATACCTTTTCTCAGTACATAAAAATTGTACCTGTCAACTTCATCGTGAGGATTATAATATCCTTCACCTTTGAGCCCAGCTAGTTGTTCTTTAAAATACTTCTCCAGCCGTTCATGAAGTTCCTTCCACCACCGTTCTATCTGTTTGTTGAAAAAAAAATTACTAACATACATTACAAATTTCGTACGTCCTATGGAATTTCATTATTCTGAAATCATGACATACCTGGTTTGAAGTTGATGGCCCATATATGACAGTGTCAAAAGGATTCATATCACCATTGGATTGACGAAGGTACGAGTGCATTGTCGCCATAATTCCAGTCTCACTTCCTCTATCGATTCTAATGTGGGACGCAATTGTCCTTTTTTCATACAAGTGCTCTAAATACCAGCGCGCGATCCTTTTAGGATCCGAGTTTCCAGTCCAAATCTTAAGCCAAAGAATTTTTCTGCTAGCTGTGTCGATAGAACCGTAAATAGCTAAAGGAAAAGTGCTGTTCTGATAGCCCATGAGCTTATCATGCCCGTCCATCGAGTGTACCCAGTTGGTTCCCTTTGTTGAGAAATGACCTTTCGTCTTTCCCTTCTTTACTGTTGGACATCGAGATTCAAGTCCCTCTGGGTCAAGGTCAAACATTACGGCATGTACCAAATTCCTTGGAACGTTTAGTAGATATTCTTGCCTTATCTTGTTGTGCATGGCTCGGTAGCCCAAAAGTTTACCTGGCCCATCAAGTTCTTTTCGAACTGCTGATTTAACTTCCTCAACCGTGACATCAGTATTCGTGTAGCGAATATCGAAGTGCCGCATTCTTCGATCAATGGTTCGCAAGCTCCAAGCGTAGTCACCAAAATCTCGTTCCATAAAGTTTAGAATCTCATCTCTTTTAAGGCCTTGGCGAACATACTTTTGAAGCTCTTCCTTTAAGTCGAGATCTTCCATCCAACTCGCGTTGCGCGTTCTGGCGGCCATTGCGTGCTTTCGCAAAGCATGCTGGCCTATGGCAGCCCTGGGCCATGGGGATATTTCGTTTTGTTTTTCTTTTGATTAAAAAAAAATAATGTGTGATTCATTGTGGATTTGCTTTCAATTTGATTTCAAATTGATTTCAATTTTACTTTTAATTCATTTTATATTAAATTTGCTTTTAATTTGATTTGAAATTGATTTCAATTTTAATTTTATTTCATTTTATGTTAATTTAGTTTAAAATTAAAACAAATGTAACTTTATTATGTTTTTTAACTGAGTAAAACTATTTTTTGAGGAAAAAATGTATTAAAAATATGCAAAATTGCTATGGCAGTCATGGGCCACCATACACCACCTTGTTCTAGAGGACACTACAGAAACACTGCTGACCATATGCATACCCGACTCAGTGCCATCAACTCATGGCCAGGATGTCTAAACTCTTAGTTAATCATGAACAATAACTCACATGCTGATATAACATGTCGTGTTGCAAATATAAATATGTGCAACTACAAGTTTACAAACATTTTAATCATTACAATACAATTATTCACTTGAGCTATTTGCATAGAGAATACGAAAAAGCACTTAAAAACTGTGCATTCTTCAAGTTGAATGGGACGGAAAACAACAGGAGATCGGGTCTTTTTAACTAGTCAAATGGTTCTTTAAAGCTACTTGAGAGTTTAAAAGTAACAGGATCTTTCAGAAAGTGAACGTACAGAAAATCCGTTATTGTAAAATGGACAAAGAAATAACTTGAGGTCAAAAAAAAATTCTATATATAAATAATAAAATCGTCATAATGCCTCACGCATTCTACATTTGTGGCGGGAGTATTTACGATAACATCTCACAACTATTCAGATCCTCTTTTCTTTGATAATACGACCGGAAGGAAGAAATCGTTCCTTTTTGTATAACTTCAAAATTTATGTAAACAATCAATATGAAGCGTAAAAGAAATATTCAAGAAAACTATATAAGTTTATTGCCGTTCAGAAATCAATCTAAGTTTAAAGAAATTTAAAAAAAAAACTTTTTTGAGAGGCAAGCCATGTCAACAAAAGGGAACCTCAATATGGTCATGACGAAGGAACAAAGGTTCGGCAAAATTTCTTTCACTATAAAGGGGTTTGGTTATTCGGGGTTCTAGAACATTGTTCGTTATTCCAAGGACCTCGTTATATTGAGCGTCCTTAATTGGAAAATCCACTTTTTTACTACTTAAGCTTTAGAAGTTGTTATTTTCTATTTGCTGCCTTTTAACCTGTAGCAGAGACTGGTTATCACGGGTCATTTTCGAAAGTTAAAGGAACCTAACAATCCCGTAGCATCTGTTTTATCTCTCAATCTAGTTTTTCTTTCCCGCATATGAACTTAATCGTATAATTACAAGGTACATCAAACCACACGTCACGAAATAAAGTTACACAATCCTCCTCGCCCTGTAAATTATTTGGTTCGTCAGCTCCCCAGTTGGTATAGGCACCGAGTAGACTTCCGTCCGACCATTTCCAATGATTTTCCATGTCAGCGTCAGTTAGGCCAATCCAGTAACCCCACTCAAAATTCAAATCTGGAGCTATGGTTTTAATGAAGGACTTTTTGTCTATGGAGTCAATCTTGACCAGTCGGGCATTCATGAAATTGCAAAATGTTTCCGCTTGCTTCCAGGACATTGGAGTCGAGAGAACGGCATAAAGAGAATTTGCATATGCTGTCCAGAATGAAGGGCATGCTGTAAAAGTTACGAAGTGATGTGTAAATTAGTATTTGCAAACTCGTATCTTTAGTGACCACAGACTTGATGTTGGATTGTATAAGAAAATTTTTGTGAGCATTACATTTGCAATGTATTCATTTTGTTTTAAAATCATAACTATTATTAGTTGGTATTATTTTTTGATAAAAATAATACAAGTAATGGAAAATCAATGCAGTGATGTAATTTGAGATGGATAAGCTGTTTATCTTTCAGCATCTCAAAATGAAATCTGGACAGTATCAGTTTTAATTGTTAGACTTCAAAGGAAGCAGGGGTAATGTGTCTTTTGCTGCTTTTTCTGCTGGTGTTTTTCTTGCGGTTAATTCCCCAATCATACGATAGGCAGAAACCTGTTCAAGGTGCTGGCTACTGAAACGAAAGCGGGTTTCGGGAAGTCTTTTTCTGTTGGGAAAATATTGCGGAATATATTTGAGTGTCTATCCTATTAGCCTGGTATTAAAGCTGTATTTTATGTATGTATAATCTGGTGGTGGCAAGATATCAACTAACTTAGCTATAGGCTCTCGGGTTATTTTGACGTCTTCGCCGTTACCGTCTTATTTGCACAAATGGATATAGTAACGGTTACGCAGAAAAAGACCACAGCTTTAAACCTACAAGTGGTCGTTACTTTCCATTAGGTCATCGCCGAGAAGCTATAAAAAGTCAATATTCTACATACTCAAATCTCTCTATATTGTATTTTGATATTGAGGAGTGAAAATGATTGTTAAAGCTGGATCAGTGAAGTTTCCTCACCTCCACAGCAACCGTAAACTTCCACCCTCATTGATATGTGATTGTTCCAATCCACCGGACGAAAACGGATGTATCGTGCCTTGATTGTAGGATTCAATTGATGATAAACAACCGAGTCCGCGTCACTGTTTCCATCAATATCCTGAACAAACAAGACGATCAATTGTAACAAATCCAACTTATTTCTCCCAATGCATTACAGTCAAATTTCCACTAACGGTCACATTCCTTCAGTGGACATCCCCTCGTTAGGGGACCCTCTAGTCCAGTTCTGGCCCCTCTCTCTATCACGCAACGCTCCTCTCTCCCCGAGAGCGGAGCATTGCGTGACAGAGAGAGGGGCCAGAACTGGAATAAGCACCCTCAGGAACCCCATACCTTGGAAAACTTGACAATCCATACATACTAAACATCCGTGCTATGATTAATTGACAGGTGTCAAAACAAGTTATCCGCTGACCAGTAACAACAACGACATTAAACAACTTATTTATTGAGGGAGAAATATCACGTGAATATGTCGAGGGTGAAGTATAAAAGGGACTATTTCGCGTGCTTAGGTCAAGAGCCAATCGAGGTAGCGTGTTTTATTCAAATTTGACCGCTGACCAGTTACTGGTTTGTTTTATTTGAAGGCGGGCTTAAGCCAGGTAGTACTCTGGAGGAGAGGGAGGGAGTATATGCAAAAGCAAACATTTTGGCGTAAATTAAACCATGACGCATTTTTTACTTTTCTTCCGACATATTCCTTGCACAATAGTAGCTTGGTAAGTCCGTGATATATGATGTACGTAGTTCCTAAAATTTTGGGCTCACTCATTAGGTTTTTTAAAAATGTAAGTCGAAAAAAATAGTGAAAAAAAAAATCATCATCATCATCGTCATCGTCATCGTCATCGTCATCGTCATCGTCATTGTTATCGTTGTTGTTGTTGTTATCCGCTTCAGTCATAGCAAGCGTCGTCAATACATAAAATGTCTTCAAAAAGCAGTAGCACAGATGATAAGCATTCAAAATAACTGCACCCTTAGAATAACGTTATTTAGTTTAAAAGTGTTACCTTTATGCTTTCTCGTGGTTCTCTGTAGTACCGAAAGTTCACATTATCGTCACTGTACTGTAAATTATACTTAGTCACCCACTGGCAGCACAAGCCATTCCTTCCTTGCGTTGCCACACCTGTCACTAAAATGGAATCCCAGCCGAGATAAACTTGAAGCCATTGATGAGCATCATTTTTCTCAGCTGACCAAGAACCGTGTAATGTTCCCGTGGCTTGGAAATGTAGCCTGCCCTGATTAGCGGCGTGGTTTTCATTGTACTGCGTAGAAGCACTTATCTGTCCGTCACTGATTCTTCCACTTTGCATGCCAAGAGCTCTTTGACAATCTAAGTAAGTGATCAGATTTGCTAACAAAGTTTCCTTTCACGTTTGAGGCATTTTTAACTGATTCTCTTAAAGCCGAAACCAAGCTAAGGTTATTATTTTTCGAATCACGGAAGTACACAGATAATCCAGTGACCCGGTCAAAGTGGATGCAAGGTCATGTACGATATAGTTGTTGTGAAGCGCGGAAAAGCGCGTGTGCGAGCGAGTCATGACTGACATGATTTGGGTTTACCCTGATTGGATGACAAAGTGACATGGGATTCTTGAGCATATCGCTTAGTGTAGTTATAATAAAGCGCATGTGCGAGCGAGTCATGACTGACATGATTTGGGTTTACCCTGATTGGATGACAAAGTGACATGGGATTCTTGAGCATATCGCTTAGTGTAGTTATAATAACCTGATACCAAAACACCTTTCTGACCTAATTTTAAAGCAACAAAGATGTCCTCCATATTTCTGAAAGTCGTCGTAGTAATCTCTTTCCATTTGCTGTGTTGATCTGTCGTTTAGGTTTCCATATTTCCCAATGATCAATACTAATTTCCAAAGTGTTTCAATCTCCCACACTTATCCCATGTAATTGATTGTGACAAAAACGTTTAATTTCAGAATTAAGGTTCAATGAACAAGTTAGCAATGTTGCATTTGGCAGTTTTGATAATACATTACCGATACATCTAAATCCTCTGTCAGTGAACCCTGCTTGACAGACTGAAAACTTCTCACGGCAAGGGTTGCTGCTGCAGGGATTCTGTTGAAAGGTAAAATAAATAAAAAATCATTCAGATATAACATTTATTCGCTATGTGTTGTCATGAAGCAGTTTCGCTAATATCCAAGGCTCGATTCAATAAACATGTTTTGCTGCTGAAGCCACGGCAGATATTTTTTGACTCAATAATTAAATTGATTGGAAGATCCTCGATAACTGCAGTCAGCGGTAGGCAGCACATGGGGTAGGAGCGGGTAGCTGGTATCGTGGGGTTGTAGAGTTAATGGGGGATGCCCCCAATATTCGGCAATTTGAGAATTGGAACCTTATTTTATGTTCCACCAAATTAAAGAGTGAAAAAGGAAATGAAAAAGGAAGAGCCAGTGGTTCACGATTTACCTAGAAGTTTTAAGAGTATAATGGATTTTCGAGCTTAAATAGCAGGCTGTTGTTAAAGTATTTGATTAAGTTTTAAACGTAGCAGTGACTGAGTTGGCTAAGTATAATTTGAATGATTTTTTTTTTTAGATTTGATGATGCCTTAGTTGAGGAAAGTCAAATTGAATGAATTTTTACATAAGTTTTACCTCAATACCATGATATGTGTAGTTTCTTCGGTTCGACAGGTTGGCGAGTGCTGGGCTTTCATCTGTGGCACTGTTTAGTTCACAAATGCAATGACGTTCTTCGTAAGTTCCTACATTTACTGAAACGCAGTTTGGCTCCAAATAGCACTCCAGTCGGCAACTTCCCTCATTAGTAACTTTCTCTGTTCTTATCACGTGGCCATTGAGTGCTTTGTTTGATGCCGGTTCCTTGAATATTATTATGCGGTTGTATTCATCTGTGAGCACTTCAAGAAATCAATACACAAATTTAGCTTCTAATAGTAAATTCATTTCACTGTGCATAATCTCGTTTCTGCTCTCAGAAGCTAGATCGCTCATGCTAAATAGACAACTAAATGAAACAAAGTCCACACCAACTGTCGCTGTCGAAGTGTATGAATGCAGACGAAAAAACAATTTATCTCTTTTTATTTGTCTGCCTTGGCAACTCGAAAATGAATCTTGTCGACAACATTTTCTTAATTATTATACCTTTTGACAGACTCGCCCGGAAAGTTCATTCAGATGATTTCTAAAATTATTTGAGGATTCTGACGAACAACAACAACAACAACAACAACAATCTTTATTATTTACACCTTTTCTTACAATTAGCATTACATTTTTTAAAGGAATTTAGATCTATAAAGAGGGAGAAAGAAAATAGCTAAACATTACCATTTAAAGGTGTCTAGGGGCTAAGTAAACTTAAGTTTTCTAGTTAGCCCCTAGCTAGGGAAAGTTAATTAAACAGATTGTAGCAGATACAACAAAAACAACACAAAAACAACAACAGATACACACATTTAAAAACTAATAACACACATTTAAAAACTAATCCTGATTGTTACCAACTTCAATATTCAGTGAAACAAGCCATTCAATAGTCTCCTCCGCAGCCGTTTTTTGGTATGTCGCGCAACGCTTGCCCCAAAGAAACGGCTGCTCATAACCGAAAAACATTCCTTTCATGAAATTTAACAAATTGACGTCAGTTTTTTATGCGTCTGTCCTGTTATTGATCATGAGTTTCGTCATAACATTGTCAAAGTAGCTGTGGATCCACGAGGCGATAGCCGAGTGGATCCGTAGACTACTTTGACAATGTTATGACGAAATTCATTGTCAATAACAGGACAGACGCATTAAAAACTAACATCAATTTGTTTTTTACGATAACAAATTGTCGAATTGCCCGCTCTCGTTCGCTAACGCGTCGCATGAATTTCAAATTTATGTGTCTGTCCGCATATGGACAATAAAATTAAACCAATGAGCGCGCGTGAATTTCTGCAGTTATCGTAAAAAAGCCAATCGCAGCTTCGGTTTCATTTTCAACAACCAGTTCGCGCCAAATTCGCCCGATGAAACTTGCCCAATCCGAGAATGCTTTTTATCTTTGTATCCCTTCATCGGAGAAAATGAACATGCGGTTTTCGGCCTTTGTTTATGGACGCCGAAAAATACCGGCGACGCTTGAATGAGTTTTGTTTGTTGCTGTAGCTTTCAACTCGAAAAATCATTGTGAAGAAGGAAGATATCTATTTTACCTTGCTAAGCAAAGGGATTAAGAAATCAAGGAGCCTCGCTCGATTTAATTTGTTGACAGCGAGTTCTGAATGCCGCTCTTTCCTTCTGTTTTCAATCTGTAGCAAGCTTTTAGCCCTTGACTGACACTTACAATTAGACTTTTCCAGCAAATATATATTCTCTCATTAGCTTAACATAGCGATGAACACATGAAGCACTTGTACTTGAGGCTTTCATTCACAATTTTTTTTCGTCCGTCATGATCGTAACCCTCGAGCACAGCCCCTTTTTGGTGGCGTGCGTGCGGCGTGAGACAAAAGCCAGAAATCCCTCATTGTTGCAGAGTTCTTCATATGCTAAATAACACCTGTCAGCCCAAAAGAAAATTAACAAGAAAGTTAAAACGATTGAAAATCTTTACGCTCCAGGAGATCAGTTCTTCATTTTGTACACCTTTAAAATATTTTCCCCTGCAAGTTCTACTGTTAATTCACCAACGAAAACTGCTGGGTATTAACATTTACGCACTGGATTGAATTTATTTCATTATTTTAAGCAAACATCTATCCAAGTTCCTCATACATGGGTTCGCCACAATTTAGACAATTTTACAAATGGTATAGGGATGAAATATTCGGTAATATTTTTAGAATTGAACATTAAAAACAAGCTTAAAAGCTGTACATTTGCTCAATTTACATTAATACGGCAAAGTTCTTAACCTCCTCTGTCGCTTTCAATAATTGCTACAGAAGTTCATGGCATCATTAAATGCTTTCGTATCTAACGCGTATTGTTTACATTTCATACCTAAGAAGGTTTGGCCTTTGTATGTTTTGAACTGAGTTCATGTCATTTTTTTAGGCCGACATATATCTGAGTTCTTAAGAAAGGTTCGTCATGCTCTAGACTATTTTGAAAATACATAGTTTTTGCTGTTATTTTTACTTTTGAGTTATATAGTGAGACATCTTACTCCTAGTTGGGGGGGAAAGCAACATAGACAAGAAAATGATTAACGATCGACAGAAAAAAAATTGAGAGTAGTAAGTCTTCTTAATTTGATTCATTTCGGAAACGTTTTTAGTTCTCTCTCGTTGACACCCCAAGTCGCTTTCAGTAATTGTTGCAAACCTTGATGTCATATTTTAAATGCTCTCCCCTTGATATCACATATCATTTACTTTTTAGACCTGTCTAATTTGAATGACATGTTAAAAGCGTTTCTTTTTTCATGCTTATCAAATCTAACATTTCAACATTTGAAATTAAATATTAAGCTCTTCATAGCCAGAGCATACAAAGTCAGTTTCTTTCTCGGGGTTGAGGAAATCTTAGGCTAGTATTAAATATTCCGGTCTTTGCAAACGTGCATCTGTCATTGCGACATGATATTTGTTTATCTCATTATTTACTGTTGGCAAATCCTCAACAAGAATTATCAAAATAGAAAAAAGTTAAGACTTACCAGCATCCACTATTGAGCCAAACTCCAAATACATCCAGATGAGAAATATTAAGACTTTTATTAAGACCATCCTTCTTTTGTCGCTTTGCTCACGGCAAGTCCTTTATGTTGATATTCTTAAATAATTAAATAGGTAAATTCTAAGTTCTGTGAAAATTATGATTTGTCCAAATCATCCACAACCATGTTCATCTCTGCTTAATTAGTTTGCATTAACGTCTTATCACCCCAAAGGCAGGAATATAATTAGATGTGGCTACCCGTACGTGTAGATTCGTTGTCTTTGAAGGAAATCACCTGCACCGAAACACCCTTTGATGTCCTTGTTTAGCCTTGTCGGCAATAAGTTCCCATAAACAAAGGCTTATTGATTAATAAATTTAACACCATTTGTAACGTGCTAGCTTAGAACTTATAGGTAGGTTTTTTGTCCATTAAGATATTTTAAATTTGTCAAACTAGCCCTATAAGCTTAATATGTTAAATTTGGCCTTAAGTGGTGGTACTCTGATGACGAAAATAGCATGTTTCCTATCGAAGCCATTTTAAAACGTAAACAAATAGTTTGCAAGAGAAGAAAAATGCTATTTGTTATTATTAAATATTTTTTGGGGGGTATTCAAGTTTTAAAATATGCTTATTAGCCAACAATGACGTCATACACTCAACCAAGGTTTGATCAAATATGACGACAAAAGGTATCTCAGCCAATTTGTATAAATGGGTACTTCTTTGCAGTAAGACTCTGGTAAATGTGTTCCACCATACAAGATGGTAGTATGCTTGCTTTCAGACTTCCCCACGTTAAAGGAATTTGTGGCCATCAACATATAAAATGTCAACCTCGTCCCCAGGGTCCTCTCTCTACCTCGATAAAGTACCCTGGTTGCGGCTGGTCACGGGTCTATGCATTGCAACCCAGTGCAACATAGACGCGGGGAAATGATTAACGATCAACATTAAAAAAAATACTGAGGAATCATCTTAAATTAATGCCACTTGTCCAATTTATCTCGGACTCAATTCTCCATTTTTTTTTATTTGAGTGTGCTTATATCAAGTTATAAATTTCACGCTTACTTTTTTTTTTCTGTTGTTGCGAGTGCCACCATTGATCATTATATCAGAAAGATTATAAATATTCTTGAATAAAGGCCTCATAACATAGTGAGCATAATGACTGACAAGAAAACCCTTGTAACTTGTAACTAGCCCTACTGGCCTCCCGCCAGTTGGGATTCTTAACGGAGTTATGTTCATTTATATATTTATTTATCATTTTACATTTTACATACTTGTGAGTAAATACACAGCAATGATTCATAAGGTGATCTCCCCTAAAGGCATTATTAAAGGGGCTCAGTCACGTTTGAAAAGCTTAGCAACACTTTTCAAACTCGTTGTTTGCAATCCGCGTCAATCTTCTCCATCCTTAACCATCCTTGTTCCTTTATGGTTTATTATCGTCTCTTTGATGTTTTCCTATCTTTACAAAGTGTTATTTTTAGGTTTCCTTCAATTTAACGGTTATTTTTTTGATGTTCAAAATAACTCAAGATGCCGTGACTGAGCCCCTTTAAAAATAAAAATATACGGAGATTAGAATATGCAGTTGTTTAATGAGCTCAAAAACGTCAAGGCAAAAAAAAAAAAAATAAGAAATATTGCGTTGTTACGTTATTGTATTAAAATAATTATTTCGTAGGTACTATAGCGATTTACAGTCAAACTAAGTGAAGCGTACCCCTCAAGATTGCATTGATGAACTGATTATTTGAAACTTGAACCCGCTGGTCGTTTCAAGAATGCAATAATGATCCAAGAACACGGCTAACGGGCTCCGTTTTCGAAAACTCAATTCACTGTTGCGACTAGTAGGTTTGAAACCTACTAGTCTTTTCTAGAATGCAATAGTGAAATGATTTTTCGAAAACGGAACCTGTTAAGCGGATCTTAACGATTTTATCGTTTGTTCTCCTTCCTCTTCTAGTTGATCGATTTCGATCGATGCTCCATTAATTTTTTTGGATAGCTTAAGCTTAATTGCTTTGATTTATCAGGCTGAAATAACCACTGAGCCATGCAGACGCAAGTGCAGCCAAACCCGTTGGGCCTAAATCCCTCAAATCGTAAGTTAAACTTTATTTCTGTGACAAATAAAGGATGTTTCACACGTATGGCATTTCCTTACTCCAAATTTGGCCCTGTATTCATCGTCGTTCATTTCATCCAAGTCCAAACGAATGCTTTCGTAACTGAGCGAAATCTGGATTCGTGAAGATAACAACTCGTACAAGATTATATAACCTTCATCAGAAATAAGACTGGCATCGTAGTAAGAGAAGAAAACTCTTTAAAACGTGCCATAACAGACTCAAAGAGATCAAACAGGCTAGGATCTGAGAATGGAGGACGCCGAGTCGTGTACCACCAGGGCTTAACAAATTAAATTTGGCTCGAGAACGATGACGTGAGTCACGGGCCTTCTCGGACTTCACCACGGCGTCGCCTTGAAAAGTCCTCTTGCTTAAGAAGCCTCGAGTGAAATTCCCGCCTGCCACATTTGGTATGGTTTTTGCTTGCTGCCCACTTTTAACACGTTTGATGAATCAAAGAAATAAGCCAATCAGAGAACGAAGTATAACATGAAACTAAGCCGGAAAATGGCATACAACACGCAAAACAGTCAATTCAACAAAGAGCCACATTTAAATCCTGTGGTACCAGAGCGATCAAAGGTGGAATAAACATATACATGGAGCGCCAGAAACATAAGCTCGATCGGATAGCGGCAAGAAACATAAAAATTTCTCTAGACAAGCGTATAACTTTCTCGAAGTAAAGCCATGGCGGCTCCGATGAAAAACTCACGAAGGCAAACAGTTCTAATCACAGCAGGGCCCGGCGTCACAATATAGAATGCAAGTTAGCAACACATTCACAGAAAACTGTCATATCTTGTCTCTCAAAAGCAAATGCTTGGAGATTTAAAAACAGATATTGTAAAAGAAATGAGCCAAAACAATACACTAACACGTGGAAAATTACAGAGGTGTCAAACTGGGGGAAGCGACATCTATACAACAGCGGAAAGCATGCAGCCCTATGACCTCTTAAAATTTGCCATAGCACGGTCTACGGCTCTACTCCACTTTAAATTCCTCCTTATAGCATAACATGAAGTGCCCTTCACAAACACGAGTGAAGCTACTAAAAGGTCGAGTGACCCAACAGAGAACGGCAAATGTACAAATGTCACGAACCGGAGAAGTCGTGTAGATTAATCAACCCCATTTTACACATCATTCCCTGAAATCCCTCTCCTGTTCTTCCTTCAGTATAATTTTTCTCCTTTCCCTGCGGATATTCAGAGAATCCAAAGCTTCCTCTATGCATTTCTTTGCATTCTCCATTTGCAAATTTGTGTATGAAAACAAACCTTTACCCCTAGGAAAGATAAGAGGTATAGATTAACATTTGATTGACGTTTCAGTGCTCTCAGCCAATCCGAAATCCGCGTGCACTTGTGAACGCATAATTAAAAAAACCCCACTAATTTGAGCAGGCTGGAATTCAACTCAACTCTTCACCAATCCTTTCACGGCTTCGCCACTCGCGTTCACGGCTTCGCAACCAAAACAAATGCACTCGCGCGCCAAATCCCTCCAGCTACGCAGGCTAGCGTCCTTCTGGCTTCCGTCTTAAGATCAACCATGAGCAAAACCACGGAAAACGTCTGCAAAGATGTGATCGAACCACAGTTACAGACAACATAGGAGAGTTCTGCTTATTCTCAGAAGGCAAATAATCAGTAATCATCAAGCATATAGTCATAACTGTGATGATGGATTAAGGGAATCCAGGTAAAGCAATAACTATCTCACCCTTATTTACTTGCAAATACATGTCACTAATGCATTATTCCGGATATTATTATCGCGTGAAAAATAGCACGCATACATGTAATTTACTGTAAATAAGTTATTTTAACTAACACGAAAACATATTAACTGATTAAAACTGCTTATGAACTACAAAATCCTGTTCTTCTACCAAGTGTGAATACAGTATCGTGAACACACACGCACTTATTTGCCAACCCTGAAAGGTCGAGTACGACTTACAAGTTTCGTCCTCTCTTGTACGCAACACAGGTGATTCAATAAATACGTTGACATTATTTGTATTATCTACAAATGTCGCACTGTCAGGATCGAAATGGCAGACACTATAGCTTGCTTCCAATTCCGTGCATTTCAGCATGATTACCACGAAAAAAAAAACACAAATATGAGAATAGGATTGGAAAGGATAGGACGGGACAGGGTAGCAAAGAAGGACGGGACAGGCTAGGAAAGTAGCTATTTTTTTTTTTTCCAAAATCTTCTATCATGCGGATAAACTGAATTGGTAATATGCAAATATGCGCTATATAAATATGTAAATTATTTGATAAATTGTATAATACAGCTTCTTTCTTATGTCGTTGTGTTCTTGATGACTTCTTATTGGTTGCCAACCTTCATAGCTTATAAAAATATATTTGTTACTAAAGTATTATTTTTGTCAATTAATTACTTTAATTATAATTGTTATAACTTAAAGCTAAAATCGTAAGTTGTTTCGGATGTGGATCAGGTGAACTGCAGGATTGAATCGAGGGTGGATCGTGCCGTAGCTTGTATAAATACTTAACACAGATTAGACAAAGGCAGGAATTGATAACTACCGTATAGCATACACCCCATCTACTTCACTGTGCTTTTTGAGATTTCTCAGCAAAAAAATGACATGGGAGAAAAACATTTAAAGCAGCTTAAATTTATACGCAAAGCTAACAAACGTAAAGAATTTTGCTAAAAACATACACATCGGACAATTGATTGTCTTGTCGCCAGAGAAAAACTTTACTTCTTTACTTCTTTGGAACATCACCTAACTTGGACTGTACTATTTAAGGGGAGCAAGATTCGATAAGTTATGCCTTAATCCCAAAATAATATTCAATTAAGTTTCGCCGCATTTAATGAAGAAAACATTCGCGCAAAGTGATGAAGAATTTCCTTTCGCTAAAAATTTAAATACCGGTCAAGTATGCAAAAAAATCAAGTTATATTACAAGATAAAACAAAATCCCTATCTGTATGGTAAAGTATGTTACTGTCCATCACTAGTTTGGCGGATGCAAACTTTTACCTTGGGAGACAAAGACATTGTGAGAGTGCCTTGCCCGAGAAAAAAAAAGACAACCCTGACAATGAATCCGCCAGGGCTCAAAACGTAACACAATGTATGATAGCGGACTGGTTCGGCGGATAGTTTCATCTTTTAAGCCATGGAACCTACCACGAACCTCTAAAAATTCGAGCTATATTTCACAAATTGCACTCCGCATTGTGTGATTGCTTCGGCGAAAAAGCGCTCAACTCAATGTTTTGGCGACACTTTCTCTAACATTTCTTCAAGGCATCTTGAAAAATTGGCATCCTAAAGCTGTAAACGAATGGATTTACCAAAGAATTCCCAAGCTGTAGAACAATCACAAACCACACCGCCAGCGGAGGGAAACATGAACAGAAGTCTTGTGTTGTGACCATAACGAAAGCGGGAAACCAAAATACAAGCGATACAGCGACCACAATGAAAACTGTTCTCGACATCCGCAAAGATCTTTCTGTTGATGCTTGCATTTGAACTGAGACTGAATTAGGTGCTGTACTCCGCAATCGCAGACGAATCGTCAGGTAACTTGTACAGATAACCACCAGAGAAATAAACAGAGCCGAAGCGTAAATAACATCAGCATACATGTTGTCTATGAGATATATCGCCAACAAAGACACTGCACTCATACAAACTCCAACTACCCATACGATAAGAATGTTGTAAACGTAAGCTCGAGTGCTTGTTACACGATGACGAAATGGCCACAGCACGGAGTAAACCCGTTCCAGTGAAATTGAAACGAGAAAAAGCACTGAGGTACAGCTACCAAATACTTGGAATGCCCAAAAAGGACTTTTTCTTTTCTCTGCTTCGTTTCCACCATTGGGAATTGTGCTAGCCGCGAGAACCAGAGCTTCGCCGAGTCCTACAATTAAATCAGCCACAGCAAGGTTGATCAGGAGAAGATACGTTCGTTTCCAATGCAGTCTCTGGGTCCAGAAAACAAAAATGGTGAACACGTTTCCTGTGACGATTATGGTTACCTCAAGTACAACGATTACAACAAACACAGCGGTGGTTGTTGAAAGAAGCATGATTTACATGTAACTTCCCTTGCTTTGTGGACGTATTTCTGCTCTGTATTTTTTTAAAAAAAGAAAAAAACCCTTTACAAAGGATTCCAAGCTTCTTTTGAAAGCACTATCAACCTTAGTACAATCCTCCGATTTAAATATTCTTTTCACGAACGAAGGCAGTAGGTTTCGACAGCTGATAGTTTCTAATCAGTGAAACGTGATTAACAAAAATGCTATCATCAATTTATTTATCTACAGTGTTAAAACGTATTTACATTAATTTCTAACCTGCATGAAATTATCTTCTGATGTGTTTGTAACATTAAAGAGAACCCAGAATTATACACTTTTCTCTTATTTTTGGTGAAGGAGAGACAATACCTACTTATCTTCAGGATGGCCGCTTTTATATCGATATAATCCCCAAAACCATCTGAGTTGCAAGATATGCACGCCTTAAGGAATACCCAAAATGCAAATGAGAGTTATTTAAGGCTTAATCATTATTTCATTTTTAGTTGAAGGGCACTTGTTCAATTTGAATGTCGGCCTCGTTTCGGCATTTCTTTTTTTTTTTTTTTAATTTGAGTATGCTAATATCAAGTTATGAATTTTACATGTATTATTTCCTATTGTAGCGAGTGCCATGATTGATCATTATATCAGAAAGATTAAGAGCATTTTGCATTATGACACAGTGAGTATAATGACTGACAAGAAAACCCTATCATTGTTTGATCTATAAAAAAAAACAGATAGATAAGAGTAAATCCACAGCGATGATTCATATAAATTTTCCCCAACAAGGTATTATCTAAAATAAGCATATTACGAAGACTTAAACATGCAATTGTTGAATTAGCTCAAGGCAAAAAGTATTGCGTTCTTACATTATCCTGTTGCAATAATTTGTTCGCATGTATTATGGCTATTTAAACGTATATTTTCACAGGTGCTCGTTAAAAATTTTGGTATAAAGATGAAAAAGTTATATTGAACAGAAAGGAAAAGAAAATAATCTCAACATAATTTGGCTTAAAAGATATTTAGTAGATAATGTGTGATGCCACTATAAACGTATAGGGCCCGGGGGCCTTTCAATTAGTTTTAGCTTTTTGAGTCCGTATGATGCCTCGTGTATACATAAGTAGATCACGTGCGGTGCAATTGTTGCTAATCAAATTCGACTGAATAATGATAATAATAATAACTATACTAATAATAATATATACTAATAATAACTATAATAAAAACAATGATAATAATAATAATAATAATAATAATTAGAATGAGAAAGTTGAAAAGTATCAGGATTTGAAAAGAAAAATTGCAAGAATGTGGAACATGAGAACTGTGCAGGTGGTACCAATTGTTGGAGTGATATGAATATGTCCAAGTTTTCGGCTGAATTAATTGTGGTTTCGTTGCGAAAACCACAATTCTGTTTTTTGTTGGATTTTTCAAATTCAAAAACTCTCTCTGGCGAATTTTAGTCTCATTTTCGAAAATAGTTCACTAAAGGGTTACTCTTGGCAAAATATGAAGAAATCCGTGATTTGAGTTTTGAAATTCAATGCTCAATATTTACTGTCCCCAGTGATGAATATTAAGGTCTAGGTAATGTTTGCTATCGTGTTGAGCGATTTCGTTTATTATTAATAACTATTTCTGCGCCTTCAACAACAGTTATCAAAATAATTAAGAATAAACCTTACCAGCATACCCAATAGAAACTAATCCAAACAAAATCCAAATACGAAATACTAAATCTTAGATGGAGACCATCGTTCTTTTGTCGCTTTGTTCAGCACCTTGAATGTTGATGTACAGGTAAATTCTAACTTTTATGGTAATTTTAAGTTGTCAAAATCAACGCCGCCTATTTTCTTCATTGCCTAATTGATTTAATTTACTGACTTTTGAATGACGCCAACACCAGGAATACCTAAGTCTGCTATAACAATAAAAACATAAACGCTTTCTTTGGAGAAAATCTGCATGTGCAACAATAGCACCCTTAAACTGCTTACAGTTTGGAAATTAAAATTAACCTTACATCTCTTGAAGTAATATACGTCATATTTATACATTTTTCAAGGAAATGCTCCTTTTAAAGTAAAGTTTGCCTGAAAACAAGGTAAGCTTGCCCTTGGTTAATATTTCAAACGATAACGTCAGCATAAAACGCTCCAAAAGCAGCAATGTTAATGCCTTGTAGCTCTTAGAATTCTGTTGGAAGCCTTGAAGTGCCACCGAAGTGAAAGAATAATAAAAGCAAATTAAACTAAAAACTACCAAAGCGGTCACTAAAAACAAACGACTAACTATTTGCAGAAAGTGTTCATTCCACTAACGTTGATTAGTTTGGCAGACTGCAACGCATAACTGAATTATTAATTGAAAAACCTGTCATTTGTTGTTAAATGGAAATTGACAGAAGATGTATACGTCTTTAATTTCACTTTTCAATTATTTCGCAATGCTTAATTGAGAGAAAAGCGACCAATTTTGAATACCCAAAATAAGGATGGGTCACTTCAGGGTCTTAAGAATTTCCGCGTTGGTTCTTTTTGGCTTCTGTGCACTGATCTATTCAGGTAAGTGACAGGTAACTTTGCTTGTACCTCGTGTTAAAAACTCAAGTCGTAATAAGCGGAAAAAAGTAACCATTGTTAAATTTGTAGTCTTAGGACCAAGAACAGCATTTTGAGAACAACGCCAATGCTTAAAGCATATGCATGTATCATATGGGCAGATAAAGTACCATCCCTTTGAACCAACCGCAGCATAATTTTTTTTTATCGCCTTGATGGTCATCTTTTGAACTGTTTAATATTGAAAGTACCTGAAAGTCCCGAAAGAGACTGAAGCGATACGAAATATATATTAAACCTTTTGCAACGGTGTGATAGATATCTTGGGGTTTGGTGATTAAATTTATTTGTAAACACAAGATACGGGCATTTTATGCTCAGTCTGAAGAATTCCCCTAAAAAAGTACTTGTAAGCCCTGTGGAACACAGTGTTGCTGCCTGTCGCTCGAGTTACCACGATAAAATGTGCTTAGAAGATCATCTTGGTCCTAAATGTGCCAGTTCCGTAGGTCTACTCAGACCTGCAGCTATTGACACTTGTTACCGAGCCATCGCTTTGACACAGAAATTTTCTTGGCAATATATAGTAGCCAATTTTTAATTTGCAATCTTCGCATTATTAGTCAAATGAGTACTTATATCAGAGTTTGAGTGAGTGAGGATTTGGAGAACACTTCATTTGCTGCGAGAAAAGTTGGGCACTAACGTTTTAGTGCGGCAAACAGAGGGTTTGAGCTCGTAATGCAACAATGTTGCACGAAAAGTTGAAGGAAAATGTGGCCGTATTATCTGACCTTTAAAATATTGGTGGCATTTGAAAATTATTTCTCGTTCAAATTACACTCGTCCTATACAATTTTTGCCGCGTGTAATATTGAAAGCGTTTTCGGTAGCGCGCAGTCAACTTCTTATACTGACGGCAGATATACTGTGCCTAATTAAAAACGAATTTATCATCTTAAAATATTCTATGTCACCTGCTACGTTTAATGGTCCAAGCAAATCGCAACCTGTTAATTAACGAGATTCCGTTGATAAAATCATTATGCAGGAAAGCATTCTTTACTACGTTAACGTTTCCAAGTGAGGGCTGCAATTCGAAACAACCTACTACTGTAGCTGGATTAAAAGTATACGAAGAGTACGCAGGGTCTTCATAGCTCAGTTCGTAGAGCACTGCAACGCTAACGCAGAGGCCATGGGTTGAAAATCCCGTTGAAGCCCTAATTTATTAATTTTTTTTCGGGCTAAAATCGCAGCCGGCCCAGAAGTTGAATGCAATTAATACGTGACGTTAGTCTGTTGACGATTGCGTTACGATTTTAGCCGTTAGTCAGACAATATATGAGAATGCTTCAAAAATTGCTCTAACTGCTACGTGTAGAAAATAATTTAAATAAAAGTACCTTACCTCATGTTTGCATTGCGTTAGTTTGATGTCTCTGGTTTCCCGAGCTAGAGATAGTTTAGAGCCATTTAGGCGAATTTTAAATTTAAATTATTTTCTACGCGTAACATTTGAAGCAATTTTCGAAACAGTCTCATACATTGTCTTAAAAACGGCTAAAATCGTAACTATCCAACGTTTGGGCCGACTGTGCTAAAATTTGCAATTGCTCGCGAAGCTCTCTAGAACCTATAATTTCATTGGATCTTGTTGGCACTAAGCTCTATTATTTTAGGGCTAGGGTTCATTGTTACCATTGTTTGTATATCATTTTCTCAACCAATCCTGTGAGACGTTCCGAAAAACTTTGTGGCGGCCCAACAACAGTTAAATTGGGATTACAACTGCGATGATCACATTTCCATTTCATTTGCATTCCGGCAGTTCAAATCAACTTTATTTCAGAGTAAGCTTTAGGTATAGAATTTGTGACCAAAAGAAACAAAGCAAGAATTGACTACACATTTGCAGATATATTTCATTATATCCTATCTACATTTTTTTTTTCTCTTTAGGACAATCTGTTACGACATTACGATCATTTTACACAACTTTCCTAAACATGCCAAAAATACAATATGGCTAAATGGTTGTAAACTATGACATAACAGAAAATTTTCACTTCATCGTTTATTTTGTTTTTGTTTGCTTTAAGGTGGCCGAACACAGTTTTCAAGTGCTTATGCCTAATTCACCATAACTTTTAAACTATTTATGCTTTGCATTGGCGCCCATTTTTTGCAAGAGTCAAGGTTAACCACAGAAAAATTTATTCTCGCATTTTGACTAGGGTGTGTGCTGTTGCCATGGCAACGGGGCTGGTTAAAAACAAGGCTTAAGTAATGGTTTTTGTTTATTTAAAAAAAATCCGGTCGTTAGATTGTTTTCATATTTCGCACACTAAGAATTGACATTTAATTCCTACTGTCAACATGGTTCTAATAAAATTTTGACATAGGCGATTTTCGTAATTCACCGTTTATCGCTTTCTGTATTATTAAAAATTCCCTATGTCAAAATTCTGATTTTTTTGATAGATCATTCACATGGTCTCTGATCTATTTTCTGCCAAGTGTCTTGAAATTGTAACGACTGGATCGTTAGAAATCGGCATGTTTCTTGCCAAGCAATCTGTCTCAATTTTTCAAGTAACTGCGCATGCATTGCATTTAACTGGGTTCTTTCGGTAACAAACAAAGCTGAAAATTGCTGGGTTCTTCCCATCGTTACCTTTTCCAACATATCTTTGTAATAAAAGACTAAAGCCATCAATACACTGCGTTCAATTATAGAGAATAATAACACAGATAGCGCGGGTGTTAAGTAAATAAAATGATCGCTCTATTGACGACATGTTTGTTGTTTTTAAATCCTTGTGCACGTGCCGAATTACATCAGCAAAAGCACGCGTGAAAACTGTGCTCGGCCACCTTAATTGCTTTCTTGTGTTCTTTGTTTGTCTTTGTTTTGCTTTTTGTGCTTGTGTTTTGTTTTTGTTTGTGTGTTTGATTTTTTGTTTACAGGATAATTTGGTTTTATCAACTGAGTTGATAATGTGAATTAGCCACCGTAAAGAGATTCGAAAGCTGACGTTTCGAGCGCTAGCCCTTCATCGGAGCGAATCGAGGCATTGTGGGTTGTGTGTGGTTTATATAGAGAAATATGGAGCTACGCTATTGGTTGGTGCCTGGCAACGTGAAAAAACAACAGAATAAATTAGTTGAATGAAAAGCGTTCGTTGATACCGTGAGGATTAACAGTGCCGATTTGAAAAATAAATTTTTGTTCTAGAGTTTTGCGGCTTTCTGTGCCTCCTTGATGTATGGAGAGGCCACAGACCGCCATATGTTGCTTCGAATGATTCGGCAGATTAAAGTGTCTAGCGACCGGTTTAGATGCGTTTTTGTCGTCTTTCTCAACGTCGCGAAGATGTTCTCGGAATCGGTCGCCTAGTCGTCTACCTGTTTCGCCGATATATAACTTTTTGCAGAGAGTGCAAGTTATACAGTAGATGACATTGGCTGAGGTACAGGTAAAATGATCAGTGATTTTAATAGATCGCTTGGGCCCCGACAATTTCTCAACGTTACAAATGAAAGGACATGTTTTGCATCGTGCGCGTGCACATTTAAAAGTACCGGGTTGTTCACTCGTTTGGAAAGAACTTCTGACTAAAAAGTTACCTATGTTTTTGTCGCGTTTAAATGAAATTAATGGCGGTTGCGAAAAGATTCTACCAGTATCGGGATCATTTTGAAGTAATTTAAAGTTTTTGAGAATGATGGATTTTACTGCGTGGTTGTGAGGGTGAAATGTGAGAGTGAATGGAATTCTATTATTATTCTCCTTCTTAGACGTTTGTAGTGCTGACTGCCGATCGATTTGTTGGGCGCGATGATGGCCTGCTTGAACAACAGAGGCAGGATAGCCACGTTTGTCGAAAAACTCGCACATTTCCTCTGATTTTAAGGAAAAATCAGAGTCCTCACTACAAAGGCGGCGAAGTCTAAGAAACTGAGAATAAGGAATGGAATTCTTGACATGTGATGGATGTGAAGATGAATACAACAAATAATTGATTTTTGTTTGTTTGCTTTGTTTTGTTTTGTTTCTTTTTTGTTTTGTGTTTTTGCAGGGGTCGCCATGGAATACGACCGTATGTTAATATTCAAGGAACCGTTGTCGAACAAAGCACTCGAGGGTCACTTGATAAGAACGGAGAAAGTGTCCAATGAGGGAAGTTGCCGATTGAAATGTTACTTGGAACCAAACTGTGTGTCAGTCAACGTGGGACCCTTAGACAAAGGAGCACACATTTGTGAGTTGAACAATGACACAGATGAAAGTCCATCTTATCTTACGTTGGTGGAGAGAGAACTTTACACTCACCACGCTGCTGAGGTATAACCAGCCAGACGAGATTGCATGATTTTAATATGTTTGTTTAGACTTGTGAGTGTCTATTCCAACTAGTTTGCGTCCACCCTAGCTAAATTCATTCTCAGTTCTGGTTTGGTCGTGGTGTCGACGATATTAGGGAAAACAGAAGGCCTATGAGACGAGTAGCTCCCAGGAGAAAGGGACGAATGACAGTTATCTAATATTGTACTGTTCAACTTCAAACGGAGCGAGAGTTCCTTTTGCAAAGAAAAAAATTGAAAAAATTGAGAACGAATAGACCTTATCACGGTTTTCAAAGCCATCTTGACGCGTACGGGTGGACAAAGGGGTCAGAAATTGCAGCGTTTGTATAAGAATCCGATGAAAATTCCTCTTTCCAACATCAAGTATTACATAATTTGTAAACGGCAACTTTAACATACTAAGTAGAAGATCGTATTTATCAAGTTTGAAGGATGTAGCTTGGCTAGAAGACGGTTGGGTATACGGATATCTAGAGGGGACTCGAGGGAAAGAAAAGAATTACAGACAAATGTCAAGCGAAGCTACTTCTTTCAAACTTAGTGACTACAATCCTCTACCTAGCCTAGTACTTTAAGGTTTTGATTTACAAATTGGGTAAAATTCAATTCTGGAAAAGCGATTTGCAATTGCATTCCCATACAAACACTGTAAGCTACTGTACCTTCTGACCACTTTGTCAATGTTTATTGAAAATTAACACTGACAATCCAGATTAATCACGGTTGCATAACGCAAATTCAAACTTGTGCTTTCATGGAAATCTCAAAATAACATTTCTAAGCGAGAGGAAACGTGTTTTTATATCACGATCCAGACTTTTTTTGTCTAGCCAGGGAAATCAAATCCATGTTCACACGGTAGCAATGTTGTTAATATCTACCATTTCTTTCAAAGGACGTAACCTAACTTGTAATGATAAAAAATATGCAAGACAATTGCAGAAAACTTGGAAAGGCAGTTCTGGGTATTAGTAGGAGATATCCGTAGCTTCATTTTTAAAATGTTTCTTTTTATTTATTCAGAATGCTTGCCATTGCAAACCTTGCCCTGGAAAATATGCCTTATGTCAGGTAGGGTTTACCGACAAAGGCTTTAGATGTCACTGCCGTGAGGGATATAGAGGGGAACGATGCAATAAAGGTAACTTACTCATTGACATATTTGTATCCCTGAGGCAAGATGCGAGTCTCGATGCAATAAAGCCAAACCAATAAGGCCAAAATATATTCTAGCTACCCTTAAATCAGCTTATAACATCATTTTAAGATACCAGCCACCCCGGCTTCAGGTTCGTCCGCGCGAGGATCGCTGTAGCGCTTTTATTTTTCTTTATGAACCCAACAAACCACATATTTTCTGAAAGTTCCAGATTATGGCTTATTCCTCAATATCGTAACAGAGAGCGTAATTGAGACGGTTTTGGTGAAAGCATAGATTATGTCGGGATGGATTCAACTCCAGCTCCGCTAAGAACGAGCGGAAGAGGACGATAAGCATCGCATTTGCTTCTTGACCCGTTCTACCAAAAAAGCGTGTCTCAGATTTTTGACACATGCATTTGTTCTTTTGCGACAGAAGTCAGAAGTCAGAAGGGACAAGTCATCAACACTTCCTTTGAAAAAATGACGATTATTCAAAAACGGAAAAAGAGAACAAAAATAGCCAAATCGGGTTTCAAAGAAAATTATCTAAAAATAACCTGGCCAAATTTCAGCTAAATCGGTTTAGGGACTGCCGACTTGAAGTTAAAAACGTACGCTTAACTTTCCGGAATTTTCGTTCCGGGAAAACAAGGAAAATATATTTTGCGGCATCTCTCCCGCAATGGGATTATAACACAGGGATCATCTTGCAATAACAATAGGTGTTTGACAGGTGATATGCAGCAGGCCAAATCTTTACGAGGTACATGGTGCGAATATACTGTATTCTCCGGTCGGAGACAAATCACTGTTATCTGTCCAAGAGTTCTTGTTTATCGGCGATAGACCAAGAAAACCAAAAACCTTTGAGGCTGCCACGTGACGGCCACTGATAGCTCGAAAGCCAAGAACCGATGCACGATTTATCGTGAACGCCCTGCTTTTTATCTTCTCCTGCAGCCTTTCACCAGCTACGATATCGTGGCCATGGAGCTTTTGCCATGTTTCCGTGTTTTCGTTTTCCAGATCTGTAAGACGTTTTTCAACCGTAATTTTTGATTGGCTGGCACTTAATCTTAATCGCATGTGTTATATGTCTTCGAATTCTGGACAAGTACAAAATAAACTCGCATGCATTGGTGGACCTGGAGCGGACATTGGCGTACCTGGAGCTACAGCGGGGGAGGGGGAGGGGGGGGGGGGAGCATTAACTTTGTAAAAGTAGGAATATTCAATAGGGAAAAATACGTAATATTTAGCAAATAAAGAAGCCTAAGCCATGTATTACACTATGATAAAACACGATGGTCATTTGAGAACAACGAGTGTTCTCAAGTCATCGGAGTGTTTTATCACAGTGTAATCTACGGCTTAGGCTTCTTCATTTGCTTTAAAATGTAGATTTTACGCGAGCAAAACAATAAAACACGCTTTTTCTATGTTTTATACTCTGATAAAACATAGGTTTTTGACCAATCAGAGCGCGCGCAGGGTCCTATCTATATTTTAAATCGATATAATAGCCGGTGTCGTAAAACAATTTTAAATTTCAATTTCTTCCTTTAGACTTCATTCCCGGTAAAGGGTCACTGTGTGGTTCCTGTTACAAACTTTTCACTGCGAAGGAGACCTGGAACAATGCAGAGGCCTACTGCAGACGTCGCGGAGCACAGCTTGTGAAGATCGAATCCGCAGAGGAGAACGACTTCCTTAGAACGACTTTTCTCAAGAAAGCAAAAGCAACTTACTGGATCGGTCTGAGTGATCAAGTACATGAAGGCAAGTGGATCTGGAGAGATGAAAGCCTACTTGGAAAATACACCAACTGGGGGAATAATAGCCCTAACAACAAAGGAGGGAATCAAGATTGCGGACATATAGTAAAGGGAACCGATTTTCAGCTGCATGGGTATACCTTCAAGGACTATAATGGCGAGTGGAATGATTTAGAATGTGATGCTCAGTTGGGATATATTTGCGAGCAGGTTTTCCCCTAGTCAAAGGTGAGGGGTACTTTTTGGCAGTTATTTAGTCACTACGAGCATTCTGTTGACTGACTGACTGCGATTTGTCTGAGTGCAATCTAAGTGAATTCTGAGTGGTTGTATGGGAAACCTGATATGGCGTAACTAGCTATTAGCAACGTTAAAAGATCACCCGGGAAGTGTTTTGAGTTATTTCGACAATGTACAAAATTACCTATAAATTGAGGGGGAAAACTGTAAGTAATTTAGTATTGGTTTGTTAAACTCCTTGTTGTGGGCCTGCAATCTCATTTGTAGTCAGTTTTGTATGTGTTTAAGGAGGCTCACAATAGTTTTAGGACTGGGTTCTAGCGGCGCGAATCACGCGCGTCACTCGCGGGTTTTTAAAAGCCATGGAGAAGGTAAGCAAATATGGCGGCGCGTAATTTTTTTTGCCGAACTCTATTCACGTCTAGTTTTCAGGGTAAATCGCTTTTTCACGAATTTTTTAGCCGTCAAAAGTCATTGCTTGTACTATTAGCTAAAGAAAAAAATGCTTGTCGATCAGCAGATGTGGTGCCGAGAAGAAAATTTTATAGTTTTCAAGTACTCGCTGCGATCGATCGTAAAGACCCTGGACTGGACTGCGAAACTCTAGAGACCCAACCAAGCACACGTCTACTTATTTATCTTTCCTTGGCCGGCTTTG
>JAHPZR010007157.1:2500-7500 GCA_019787425.1 Platygyra sinensis | reverse complement strand
CCCCATGCACCAATGCCCATCTAATCCCCTGTAATTTTAGTGGACAAAACATATTTAAGGTTTCCAAAGTATCTATTCAGAGTATCAAAGTAACACCTTATTATCCCATCTTTTCTCTCTTATCTGTTGAGTGGTCGTTTACAGGATGTTAACATAGAAAGTTTTCAAACTTTTAGCTCTAAAAGTGGTTGCAGACACTTACGAGAGGCTACCGCTCACAATAGGTTCGAAATATAGTGTTTTACTCGGAAAAGTTTGGTATTTTGGAAAAGAAATGGCAGAAGCCGGAGATGAAAATCGCTACTGAATTCGATTCAATTACTGCTCACAATGAACACAAAAAAACAAGGGATAAACAAGCATGTTGATATTGGTCCTGCCTATAAATCGTTGCTATCTGACAGGCAAAAATTGTTCTAAAGGAGCTGCGATGGGATATTTTAAGAGAGCAAACAGTATTCACTGTATATTATTTAGGGATGCACCACTTTGCGCTTCCAAGGCCATACACAAATGTTCTGAAGCGCAGAGTTGAGTATAGTGGTGCCACAATGCTCTGGAGCAATCTTTCCTTTAAGGCAAAGACTGCAGAGTCGCTTTCGGATTTCAAACACACACTTGCCTCTTCGCCTTCCATGCTATCTACTGAATCGCACTGATTCCATGTAAAATACCTTTTTATTTAAAATCTTTAATGAACTCTTTTAAATACATATATACTTTATTGTGACGTGTTTACCTACGCCCTACCAGGAAACCAGATTTTGTTTTGCGCAGTAGCAAAAATATATATATTTTTAGCTGTTATTTCTCGGATGTTGCTTAACAAGGACAGATGGTCAATGAAGTTGATACACCTCTTTTATTATTTGTATTATTTGAATAGAAACAAATCCGGCCAATATGTAAACAATAGCCTCCATTTGGCGCGAAATTATGCTAGCATCTTTTTCCGAGAAGCGAACAGTTTCCCAAGAGCGTAGCTCGAGGAAAACTGTGAGCTTCAGCAAACAGATGATGTCCAATGACAAATTCCCGAGCATATTTTCGCCCCAAATGGAGGCTATCGTATTTAGTATCCTTCAAATCTTTTTTGCAACGCAGGCAGTTTTGAAATGCGGAATGTTTAACAATTATTCCTCCAGCCGGAATGGGCTCTGAGTCAATAGCCCATGAGGCCGAAGGCCGAATGGGCTATTGACTCAGAGCCCATGAGGGCGAGAGGAATAATTGTTTCAGTAAAATCCAACTAGTTGGTCAAAAAAATATCGAGACAAAACATCTTTTGCTAGTTAAAGCCATTGTTTTGGTTTTCAAAGCAGGTGCTTTTCGCTACTATAACAAATAGCCTACTAGTAGCTCAACCAATCAGAACGCAGCATTGATAATAGACCACTAGTTGGATTTTACTAATCTCGGAGATTCTCCAGGAATATTCGGTCACGTGACGTGTTTAGACCAATCGCGCACGAGCGAAAATATTTGATGGATTATATATAGTGCTTTTATTATTGGATAAGAGCAATTGGAAAATGTTATAAAATAATTACCGATGCTACTGACCGACCTTTATTGTCTACGTTTATGAAGTTATTTTGAGGTTATCTACTTTAACATTTCAACACTTAAGGTGGTTGGAAACAGTTTCCAGTACTTTCCAAGACTTAGAGTTTAATGGGTCATTATAACCACTGTTTGTCGGTTAATGCCACAATCATGGTATCAAGAAACTGCCCAATCATTGGTAAACAAGTTACTGTTAATTTTGTGGCACAATAGGTTACCATAGCAACAATATGACCTGCTAAAACACCCTTAATTTTAGCTTTAAGCGCTTATAACTCTAAAACGAGCTCGGTGACCCCTATTTTTTTACTATCGAATTGTAATCAGCATGGTAAGATGCAACTTTTTGCAAAGTTTAAAACAATTCTGCGAAGGGGCTTCAGAGCCACCTTAAATGTTCGAAAATTTAAGGTGGCTCTGCAGCCCCTTCGCAGAATTTAAAATATATAAGTATACCCTTTTCAACGTCTATAATCTCCATTTTGCTTTGCTGTGAGAACTTGATGTCAACAATCCTAAAAACGACTTTAAAGGATAATCTTCGTTGCAGGTGATTTTCTCAAAGCGATTTCAAAGGTACGTTTGGGGATAGCTGGAAGAGTTATTCCTAGCGTTAACGTCACTCAAAAGTCAGTAGATTGAATTAATTACAAAGTGACCAAAGTTAATTATCTGTGTTTAATTATTTGAGAACGCTGACACGCGCTTCGCACATTTAGCAAAGCAACAACTGAAGGATGCTTTCCATTGTTTTCTTAATATTTCTTATGTGGATTTCGTATGGGTTGCATACAAGTTCAATGGTGTATGCTGGTAAGTGTTTGTCTTTTTTTTTTTTTTTTTTTTTTTTTTTTTCTAAATAGTAACTCTTGCCGAAGTCTCGCCAAAAGTTATAAATAATGTAAGAAATCTCCCGACATAATACTGCACTTTGCCTTGGCCGCTAGATTCATTAATTAACACCTTAAAATTTCCCAACTGAAACACACCTTTTCATTCTCTGCTTGTGAAGAGCTAAATGTTTTAATTTTTTCTTTATCATTAGCATTGCTTGAGGTATGAGTGAACAAAGTGAACAAACGGGCATAAATTCATGATACTCAGATAAGATATATTAACATTATGAGTGTCAACAAAACGGGGAGGAGCATTCAAAGACGACTAGAACGGTCACGAGAAAGCACGTTTTGTGCCATTCGATTTCAAATTTTCCGAGTCAAAATTGAAATCAGACGAGAGCGGCTGCTATCAAGCAAGAAGTAAGAAGTTTTACGAAATGAATGTAATTGAGTCAGAGTAAAGTTACTCGAGCTGATATTTAGTGTTGATTCTGGGGCGCTTAGCCTTTGTGTGCAGCTTTTTCTCAAAGATTATGCGGTTTCACCGATCTTTTAATAGTAATAATAATTTACAAAGATTTTCAGTCGACAACATCATCTGTTTTGCGTTTACATTCATCATTGTCTAGAATTTGCTCAACTTTTTTTAACAGAGAGCTGTTTGTATAAAATTAGAATAAAAAAGAAGAAAGCGAAATGAAATTCATTTCAATATAGAATACTGAAACTTGGTTAGCAAATTAGTAGTACTATTTGGATACGATATTTATATAGCGCGTAAGCCGGACTTTTTAATTCCCCTGCTTAATCTATCCTTTGAATATAAGATGACAGCTGCATTTCCAATTGCTTCTATTGAATTTGCTTAACAAAGGACATATTCAAGTTTAAATATAGCACCAGCAGGAGCTGACTACTAGAGCTTACAGCAAAAAGGATAAAGATGAAGTTGCACCTTAAAATTATTGGCTATCTTCTTTACTTCTGTAATTGTAATATAACGCCACAAAATTAAAAATACAGTCTTTTGTATATTTTTTAGGGATAATTCTGTCATAAAATTCATCAAGTAAAAATACGTTGGTGACAAGATATATTTTCAGTAGACGACACAAATGAACTCAATGGAAAAGTAGATGAGGGTCTAAATGGGGTTTAGTGTTTATAGTGTTATTTACTAATAACTTAAGTGTTTGCTGTTAAATTGGCCAATTTTTTTAATGTTTACTGCTTCAAGAGAAAATACCGTTATCTGTGTTTGGAGGGTTTTTCTGGAAACCCTCTAGGGTCCCATTGTCGTTTAGCCCTGTAAATTCTTATCTGCTCCTCGAAAATCGGTATTGAAATCACTCATAAACTTTGAGCCAGCGCTAAAAGCCTCTCAAATTAAGGTTCTTTAGTCTCTTTTTGACCCGATGTGTATTCTGGGAAGCCTGGGTACTGCGGACCTACCTCGTGACAGTCCAATCCACGATCCTTTGGTGGCGGCATCGAGTGGATTCTCCTCAGGTGATGTCAATGTTTTACTGTGCTTCTATCATAGCGAAAGGCATAGAAGCAGGGTCGCTTACAACTTTTCGAGGCAATCCAGCTTGGCAAGCAGTCTCAAGAAAATCTGTACATAATTTTCGGGCGAATTTTCCATATTCGTTTTTGATCCGTATTACATCAATGTATTTATAAAATTTGACGATTTTTTTTTTCTTAACAGCAAGAAAAAAGAAAAAAGAAAATGAATGCGGTTGGTTGATTCAAACTGCAACTTTGAATGTGATTTAGTTTTTATACTGTCCAATAACAACTTGACAAGTGAATTAGTGAAAAATAGGACTTATCTAAACCAATCACAGTCGAGGAAATTGTAATTTTTATGATTAAATATTGTTATCGCTTTTCACAAGCCTGACAGTTTTGTCTAAGTAGGTTAGAAAAGTTTCCAGTGACTTTCCACATGGCGCAGTTTCGACTTGTTGATTGTCTTTAAACAGGGTCAGGACGCCTCTGACTGTTCCGATAATTAAACCATGAACCCTTGTAGCATGAGTAGCTACATCCCTCAAAGGCAATAAAGAACCATTGAAACAGTGGGATCAATATCAATATCTGGGCAACTGTGCACCTACCCCTCCCCTCACCCAACATGTTGTAATAAGTTAATAAGTTAGTGTTACTGTTGGGTTAGGGAATGGGTAGGTGCGCAGTTGCCCAGATAATGATATTGATCCAAACAGTGCATAGCTGATTTATCACCAGCAGAAAGTTGACATATTTCTCCAGTTTTTCCAGACGTGCTTGTTTCAATAGTGTAAAATTAACAAATTGACGTCAGTTTTTCATGCGTCTGTCCTGTTATTGATTATGAATTTCGTCATAACATTTTCAAAGTAGCTGTGGATCCACAAGGCGACAGCCGAGTGGATCCGCAGTGTGTTCTCTTTTAATTTGGAATGAATGAACTTAAGTAAAGTTTTGAAAAAAAACTGACAACATTTCACAAATACAGTGACTACAATTTTTGGTCTGTTGAAAATGTACAACTGCTTGTTTGTTCCAAATTTACCACAAACATTTTTGGTGTTAACAATAAACATACAC
>JAHPZR010007155.1:5000-21451 GCA_019787425.1 Platygyra sinensis | reverse complement strand
GGATTTGTTGTACTCTAGGATGTTTTTCCCACTCATTACACCTCCAACTAGAATTACGCCAAACAAAGCTTCATTGATAGATAACATTTTCACGAACGATCCACTTTGTCCTTCAATAAACGGTCTTTTTCTTACTGACATTTCTGATCATTTGCCGATTTTTTCACTTGTTTTGAATAATCATAGTACTGGTGACAAGGACAAATACGTAATCTTTCGTGAAAAAATGCGCATAGTCTAATTATAGGTGCATTTAAAGATAACTTAGGTAAGCTAAACTGGGCTGAATTACTTGGTTTAGATGATCCATTTTCTGCTTACAAAATCTTTATTGAAAAGTATGTTGCAATTTATGATCGGTGATTTCTACTCAAAAGAAAGAAAGCAAAACGATTCAATCTTCGTATACCTTGGTTTACTAAACGTCTTGCTAAATCCGTAAAAAAGAAAATATGTTGTTTAAGTGTTTACTTAATAACCCGAACTCTTCCAATGAAATTGCATACAAATCTTATAAAAACAAACTTACCCATTTTCTTCGAGTTGCTAAGCGTTTATAATATATAGATTTAGGCCAGCCTAAAAGCGTAGCTTCTTCGCCGGGTTGTTCAGTGCCCGATAGAGCTAACCCAGGAAAAGGTGGAATGTTGATTTGAGTTTTGTAACTTTGCGGTGAGGTTTTCTATTTACTGTTTGAGTTTCTGTTTTGAGTTTTATAATCACCATATACTCAAAACAAAGGAGCAAAAAAAACATTTGTATAGAAGAAAAAGTTACAATTCGAATAAATTTTAATCCTGGGCTAGTGTTTACCGGCTTCCGAACAATCCTGCCCTGTTTTCAACAAGTTAACCTGGCATGAGCCCGCGATCCGTTCAAAAATCAACACTTGGTCAGCGGCCAACTTCCAAAAAAACATGTGCCTTCGAAAAGCTGTACACTTGAGCCCGCGATATGGTCACGTGATACTGGTCAGCAGAAACCTTGTTTTGACAGCTGTTAATTGATCATAACATGGATGTCCAATATCAAAGAAGTACACGGTAAACCAAGGCTACATGTCTCTGAGCCTTACCACGAGACGCCCCTCCTCCACCCCCAGAGTCTATACGGACGGCGTTCGCTAACTTGGTCGCTCCTACGCTGACGTCATAACCAAATTTTCTCGGCTTGATGAGTTACAAATTTTTCTTAAGTATGGAGCTTCGCGCGCTAAAGCTCCGCTATTATGAAAAACAAATTGAGAAGCTAAAATCAAATGTTAAGGCCACGTGGAAAGTTCTTAATGAAATCCTAAATAGAAATAAAGGTAAGCGTGGTTTACCATCCTTATTTAGGGCAGATTCTCATGGAATTTCCGATCCAAAGGAAATAGCTAATCTTTTTTATAAATATTTTACTAACATTGGCCCTAATTTAGCTAGCAATATTCCTGCGTCTGAAAAATCGCATAGTTCTTTTTTACCCCCAAAGCTAGGCGATGCAATATTTCTAGAAGTTGCAAGTGAGGAAGAAATTATTGAAATATGTGATACTTGTCGTTCAGCCACTGCTGAAGGTCATGACAGCATTCCTATGAACTTTTAAAATTAAAGATTTTATTGATAAAATAATTTTCCCTATCACTAGCATTATTAACTTATCCATCACCTCTGGTATTGGTATTGTACCAAATCAATTGAAAATTGCTCAAGTTATTCCTTTATTTAAGTCTGGTAAACAAATTACAGACGTGTGTCTGTTTTACCTGCATTCTCTAAAATTCTAGAAAGAGTAATGTACAATCGTCTTCTAAAATTTCTCAATGCTTTTAAGATTCTCTCTGATAATCAATATGGTTTTCGTAAACATCACTCCACCGGTTATGCTCTAGCTTGTTTGTATGACAAAATCGCTTCTGCTATTGAAAATAAGGAATATGCAGTTTGTATTTTTATAGACTTGTCTAAAGCCTTTGACACCGTTGATCATCAGACTCTAATATCAAAACTAGAGCATTATGGTGTTCGAGGCACCGCACTTAGATGGTTTGAAAGCTATCTAAGTGGTAGACAACAATATGTGGAATTTAATGGTATCTGTTCGGAGTCTTCCCAAATTAAGTGTGGGGTGCCCCATGGGCTCTATATTAGGGACTGTAAACTGCAAGGGACCGCATACGATAAACGCTGCCAACGTAGGATCTACTAGAGATCTGATCAGCCAAAAAAATATGTGTATAAAGATTAAACTGCAAGGCTGGTACTACGTGAAAAACGTTTCGAGACACCAACATGACCAGAACCGATAAAGCAGGATCGCAACTGTGGACAGCTGTTTCGCTCTTGTTGGAGATCGTCAGCACAGTGTAGCGAAGATATGTAACGCCAGCCAAGAGCCAACGCACATAAATTGCACAATGACCCGTTCACTATATCAAGTTCCGTACTTTGAACTCACTTGCGCTCCGAGACACGCGTTGCCACATCACGTGCCCCGGAACGCAAGAAGACCAAAGTGTCACTATTGGTGTCTCGAAAAGAAAAAATAAATGTGGCTAGACAAAGCCAGCCTAAACATTCAAACTCATGGCCAATACCATGTATCAGCCTTGCAGTTTAATCTTTATACACATAATTTTTTGGCTGATCAGATCTCTAGTAGATCCTACGTTGGCAGCGTTTATCGTATGCGGTCCCTTGCAGTTTACAGTCTCTCATTTATGAATTTTCGGACCGTAGGTCTTTATAGATCCGATACGCTGCGTTTTTTTAAGCATGGTATTGGCCATGAGTTTGAATGTTTAGGCTGGCTTTGTCTAGCCACATTTATTTTTTGCTTTTCGAGACACCAATAGTGACACTTTGGTCTTCTTGCGCTCCGGGGCACGTGATGTGGCAACGCGTGTCTCGGAGCGCAAGTGAGTTCAAAGTACGGAACTTGATATAGTGAACGGGTCATTGTGCAATTTATGTGCGTTGGCTCTTGGCTGGCGTTACATATCTTCGCTACACTGTGCTGACGAGCTCCAACAAGAGCGAAACAGCTGTCCACAGTTGCGATCCTGCTTTATCGGTTCTGGTCATGTTGGTGTCTCGAAACGTTTTTCACGTAGTATCAGCCTTGCAGTTTAATCTTTATACACATATTTTTTTGGCTGATCAGATCTCTAGTAGATCCTACGTTGGCAGCGTTTATCGTATGCGGTCCCTTGCAGTTTACAGTCTCTCATTTATGAATTTTCGGACCGTAGGTCTTTATAGATCCGATACGCTGCGTTTTTTTAAGCATGGTATTGGCCATGAGTTTGAATGTTTAGGCTGGCTTTGTCTAGCCACATTTATTTTTGCTTTTCGAGACACCAATAGTGACACTTTGGTCTTCTTGCGTTCCGGGGCACGTGATGTGGCAACGCGTGTCTCGGAGCGCAAGTGAGTTCAAAGTACGGAACTTGATATAGTGAACGGGTCATTGTGCAATTTATGTGCGTTGGCTCTTGGCTGGCGTTACATATCTTCGCTACACTGTGCTGACGATCTCCAACAAGAGCGAAACAGCTGTCCACAGTTGCGATCCTGCTTTATCGGTTCTGGTCATGTTGGTGTCTCGAAACGTTTTTCACGTAGTATCAGCCTTGCAGTTTATTGCCGTTATATTTTTAATCTTTACGCAAACGTTCAGCTCGTGAAAACGTGATATAGTTACCGCCGTCATCTACTGTCACATAAACAACCTGACTTTAATTACGCGAAACGTGACTCTCGCCTTTCAGCATATGAAGGTGTTATGTTACAAAGGGTTTGTACTTTACTTTGCTTAATAATTTTACAGCAGATAAATATATGTACATACAAACATATAAATAAATAGCTGCTGGAAGACCTAGCAACAGGAATGAACTTCCCTGGTGATAAAGGCCACCACACCAGAAACAATATATGTAAAACAAGAATATGAATAAAATATACATAATGACAGGCAGTATTATAAAATGAACATAGTAAAATATTATGTATTACAAAAATAATGCTGACTGAAATTAAATAACATTTACATTAAATCTCTGCTATCAGTAGCAAAACAGTAGAGTCTTAGGTCTTTTTTGAACACTGATTTGTGATTCCCTCTTCCTAATAGATATAGGTAAATTATTCCAAAGACGAGCAACTCTAGGAAAAAAAGACGACCTAAATAATTCTGTTCTTGCATAGTTAGTTTTAAAAGTTAGTTCAGTGTTCCTCAAAATGCCGGGTTCATGCTCAGAATTATAAAACTGCAGATAATTAGAGATATCGAGGCCATAATAACTATGCAGACATTTGAATGAAAAAAATGAAAAGTAAATAGATTCGTCTAGAAGATAGCTATATTAGACCAGTCTTATTCAAACGTTCTTTGTAAGAAATCCTATTCCCAACCATGAGCTTAGTCGCCCGACGTTGTACAGCCTCTGCCATATCGCTTAAATAAGCTTGATGAGTGGACCACACTTGAGAGGTCTAACTAGCTGAACATACAGCTTTTTAATAACATCAGCAATGACACATGACAAACGTCAATAGACATTTTAGCCTAAATTTTAGTACATTTTCAGTGTAATAAAAGCAACCGACCTCAATGCCTTGTTGTCTTTTTTATAGTCATCTTGAGTTTCAGCGCGATCCGAAACCTTTTAAGCGATTTATCGCTTTTTGAGTTTCCTCCCGGGGGGGGGGGGGGGGGGGGTACTTGACCCATGTTTGGGTATAGCGGTGCCGCCGAGGGTTTGAAATCCTGACCCTGTTTAGGACAAAAATAGGCTAAAAACCCTACCCTGTGTAGGACAGCAACCTCCATTTTAAGACCCTGTTTAGGACAAGCGACAAAATGTACACTCACTGGTTTTACAGGAATTTAAACTGTTTAATAAGTCACTCAAATCAGAGAAATCATGCTGGATGGGTCTAAAACCAGGTTGTTGCGTCTCTACACTTAAACTAAACAAAAAGCCATCAAGCATTGAGCTCTAAATTAGTTAGCGTAAAAATGTCGTCATTGCATCTACTTGTATAGAACGGTGATTTTTCTAATAGCAAATCAACGAGGAATGAGTTCTTCAATGTATAATGAATAAGTGGAACTTATTTTCTAAGGTTAATTTTATTTTGATTAAAGCATTAATAGAACTGTTACAGAGAAAAATATCCCTAAACAATATATATACCAGCGGGATCTCTCATGTCTGCGCGACACAGTGACATCTTTCTTTCATCGCGTTATCCAAGACAAAGAAACTAGACCCCCCTAGACCTACCATATGTCGGTTTACTCAGTTGATATTGCGCAAATCGGGGAAAAAAAAGCGTCGTTTTTCTGTCGCTCGATCACATGCTCTTTCAAATTCTCGCAGGCTCCGGGTCGCAGGTTAAGAAAAGAAAGAGACTGCTCGCAGTCTGGGTTAAAGTGTCTCGGCTCGTAATACCATACCCTGTTTAGGACAGAAGCAAGTCGAACTGTACACCCTGTTTAGGACAGCGAGGCCAAAAAACCATACCCTATCCAGCGGCACGTCCCCGTATAGCCCAAATAAGGGAGTACCCCCCCCCCCCCCGGGAGTTTCCTCGGTAAGAAGAGTAAAAGCTACATACTCGGTTTTAAAGTCACTCCTTCTCGAAGCGAAAAAAAGACACTTAAAGCATACCAGCCACCCCAATTCTTCCACAGAATCATAGTACAGGGTTAAGCGCTCCGTTCCAGTAAAATTCCAAGCCAAATTCATCTCCACAGTGAACACTACAAAGCTCTGGATTTTTAGTATATTGACGGGTCAACAGATCATAAGTTGCGTGATCGATTCCACAGCGAAAGTGAACAGTACAAGTTGCGTGATTCAATGATTATATTCTTTGCATAGCGTGTTGTAATCCGAGAGGTTTGTTTACGTCTAAGGAAAAGATACCTTGACCTTTCAAACGAATATAAATTTTCATATGTTAGGCTAAGTTTTAACATTTTTCCCCCAGAAAATTCCATCATTGCTTCCGTCGAAGTAAACACGATCTTACATTTATCACCGTCAGCGTATTCCATAGCAAGACGTAATACCTTTATAGCGCATTAAATATTCCCTTCGAAAGTGAACAGAAACAAAATTCATTACAAAATCTTCTGTTTCGCTCGCAAAACGAAAATACAGCTTAACTCTGGATAATTTCAGCCTTAGTAGCCAGCAACTGGTCCTAAGTTACATTCTTTATCCTTGCAAATGTCTTGATGTGCATCTCCAACGGAGTTTGGGCCAATTTTGACCAAATAAACATTTCTCACAGACGGCCATGTTCTGTCTAAATAGTTTAAAATTTGTTAACTTGACAAAATGCTCCTGAGGGGGTATATGACGAAAAGAGCTGAGAAATGGCCTGTAATTGGCTGATGATGACATCATCCGGTGACGACATTTGGCCCAGCGAGTGGGAGTTTGGGTCAGCTCACCGACAAGGAAAAAAAAAACATAAACCGAAGGCAGAGCAAGAAACCGCCCAGCCTTCGGCTGCAGGGTTTAAAAATGCATTCAATGGTACTGCAGCTCCACATCCCGGTCGACGAGCGAGTGATGCATGAGTGATCTCATCCTAGACGGCGTGTCTATGGTGGCGTGTGTTCTGTCTCTGGTTACGCCGCTCCCAAATAATTCTCGTAAGATAACACGATAAAGGGTTTATAAAGGGAAGTATAGTTCTTTTGTGCTTCTGACATTAGCAAAGATAATCTTTCACTTGCATTTTTCCCAAAAATGATTGTTATACGTGAATGCTGGAAAATAATAATTCTCGATCCAATTTCAAAACCAAAATAAGAGTGCTCTACACAAAGCATTTTGGTCAGTGAATCAGTAATTTCGGCGTTGCTTGAGCACATGCCACATAGGTTTCATGCAGTTAAAAAAGGTGTAATTAACCCCATGAGAAAGGTAATGCTTTTCAAAGGCGCCGCGGCTGATTAAACATGGAGATGTATGTAACCTTCGGCGGTGTGAATTTGAGTCAGCAATACTTTTTTTTTAGTAAATAAACGCCCGTCATTCATGTTCTGTTTTTACAAAGATTAACACATGTTTATTCATTAATTTTCTTAAAATACAGTCAACTCTCCGCTAACGGACACTCTCGTAAGCGGACAGCTCTACTTACGGACGGCTTTTTAAATCCCCGTTTTTACCTCTCAGTCAAACTTTCTATTTACACATTCCCGTAAACGGACACTAGGGAGTTTTAGCAATGGCGACGGCGACGGCGCGGACGATGCCTTGTAAAAAATGAATTTATGTTTTACGTTCGAATCTCGCAACTGTGTAAATCTTTTCAGGACGCCTATCGGTCTTAGAACTTGCTCAGGCTTAACATGCATCGACGGCGTTCAATTCCGAAAGAAGTTGCCAAAAATTAGCTATTGCGGTTCCCGCTCTCCAGAATACATAGAACTTAGTCATTTTACGTTGCTGTTTGGCAGAGGACGGCAAAGAAATGTACAAAGATTTAAATGCACGTGCACAGCTATTGTTTTTCTCATTAAACCTTTTGTTTGGCGACGCTTTACTCGCCGTAGCCGTCGTGGTTTGCTAAAACTCCCTAAACTCTCGTATGCGGACGCGGACACTTTTGAAAATGAAAATTGGATTTTTCTTTTATTTACGCTCTCTCGTAAGCGGACATACCATGTACGTAATTGACTCTTGGCAATGAAATTTGTCTTTAATTTGCAATAAATCAACAAAAATATGACCTTTAACAGAGCAACAGAACAGCGGGGATCGCTTTTTACAAATTTCAATTTGTCCGAGGCAAAGCAAGCTGTCCGTTCGTTGCTATTTTTGTCTACGCAATAAAACACAATTAAAACCCGCTAATTAACTCTCCCGTAAGCGGACATCCACCCTATTTTTCTTTGGTGTCCGCTTACGGGAATAATTCTCGTAAGCGGACAGCTCTACTAACGGACACGTTTTTCAATTCCCGAGGGTGTCCGCTTACGAGAGAGTTGACTGTATAGACTGCGAGCAGTCTCTCTTGTCCTCGAAAATCCGTGGGACCTAGAAGAACGCAAAACAAGTGAGCGTGCGAGCGTGGCTGAGAACGTGACCTTCGACCGGCGATGCTGCGAGCGGCTAGTGTCGTGGGCGTTTGGAGACGAGCGAAAAGAGAGACTCACTTTTCGCTCGTCTTCCGACGCCCTCGTTAGCGGTAGCGCCGTCACTATATCAGTCACGCTCCGCGCTCCCACGCTTGTTTTGCGTTTTTCCCACAGTTTTTGAGGAAAAGAGAGACTGCTCGCAGTCTACTTAAAATAACAAACAACTTCACTGCAGAACTTAAGAATCATAAGTTATTTGTCTCTGACTCTGTTTTCTCGAACAAAAGGTAGAGTTACTATTTCTATGACTGAACGGGAAAAAAGTCTACAGCACTGGAATTAACACTGCTATTCACACTAGGACTTGATAGCTGAATTACCATATGAAAGAAGTTAATACGGTCCTCGGTAACCATTTCGTTTTCCATACTCATTTGCAAGAATGCCAGCCAAGGTCGGCGATGTTTCGTTTTAACACTCTGGACAATGACCGCATATATTAGTAAGCGCATCTAGTGCATGTTCGATTAAGCTGTAATTATAAATATTTCAAATTATCAAACAGGCAGATCATGACAGACCAGGATATGGACCGGTACACCACCTTTAACAACAGTCTCTTAATTTAGGTTCCTTATGAAAGAGGACAGAATAGATTTGCTCTTGAACAACTATGATCCCATTGCTGGGAAATTAGGGCTTTGCGTTGTTACACAAATTAAAACTTTTTCGTTCTAACCGATGTTCATTACAAAGCTTAACCATAAAAGCTTTTAATTTCGTACGTCATTTTTTGATGATAACACATTGATGGTTGTCAAGGTACTTAAGCTCCTCCATCAAAAAAGAACAAAGAGCTGGAAACGCCGAATGATTTCTTTGAAAAGAAAAGAAAACAACCTTATAATGAATGACTTTAATAAATGGCATATCATTATAGCGCAGCCACGTAGGCCCGAAGGGTCCCCAAGCGGGAGCACCGTGCTCGCAGGAACTCGTCAGTTGTTTTCCTTACGTCATCATAGTTAGCGGTACTGTATACGCACGACGACAACAACGACGTCGTCGCATAAAATGGTGGCCAAACTCCAGCTAGGAGGTTTCTATGGATAACAGCGTAAATCTTTGATAGTAAAAAACAATAAAAGCAAGTGACACACTCGAACACCAACCCACGATCTGGCTAGTACCTCACGCATGCGCACAGCCAAATCACCCGGGCAGTGGCAGTCATGGACAGCTGTTTCGGCCTTGTTAGGCCTCATCCACATGTAGAGGTGGCGATTAAAGGAGTGCTTTGCACCCACCTCGGCAGTAAAGGGAAGAGTACAGAGGGCCTTTAGTCCTATTTTCTACCTTGCTGATGAGGCCCAACACCGCCGAAACAGCTGTTCATGGCTGCCAATAACCGGGTGATATGCGTAAGGTACTGGCCAGACCCTGGGTTGGTGTTCGAGTGTGTCACTTGCTTTTATTGTTTTGTTTATCTCTGATATTTTCCATCTATGTTATGTATGGCCAATTTTTTGACCCCTGTCACTTCAAGGTATCTGCTGAGGAATATCATGTGGCCATATCAGCTTATTGAAGTCACGTGTTTGTTGCAGTTGACCGCTGCCTATGTTCTGGTTTTCAATTGGATCGCACTCTCAATCCAGGTTAATTTATTGAAATCAGGAGCTCCGCTTTTACACTTAGCTATATAATAATATTCCATACTGGTCGGTGATGAAGATTTCGGTTTGGTTACCATTTTTCTCAGCAGACCTTTTAAGTTTGCCACCTGGTAAAGAGGAGACAGTGCGAAAATTATGTTGATTTCTTATGTCTAATAGCCACTCCTACTTCTTCTCTTGTCTTACGTCAGGCTGGAAAAAAGTTCATTGCCTATTTGCCATAAATACCTTAACTAGTTGAATGATTTTGATTCCCGAAGAAAACATGGAAAAGGTTTCACAACATATGATAACTTCGCTACAATTTTAAGTTTGGATGGACTAATTGACCTTAATTGGTTAAAATGGTTCATTTCCTTGCAAGATTCGGAACTCTGATAAGACTGTTTGCTTTCGGGTGAGCTCTCTACTGAGTATTTGTTAAGTCGCTGTCTCTAATTAGTAACATTTCATGTACTAAACAATCAAACTTATTGTGGTACTTCTTAATGAAAGTACAGCCACTAACGCTGCAAAAGCATTACTGACATTAGCTTTCAATTTGGCTCCACAATCTATCACCCTGAGGTTTAATCCCCATCATCAGCCGGAACCCATGCATGCTTTCCGCCAGGGTCTTTCAGGAGGTCCTTATATGAAGGGAGGCTCCTTCAGCGACTCTTAGGGCCACCAAGGGGTTTTGGATAACAAAGATTACGCGGACGCGTTTTGGTATCTCCAGAACCAAAAGAACAGGCATGGTTTTGTATTAGATATATAGAATGGGAACCGCGTAGCACCCGCGAAATAGGAAATTATAAATTTTAAGGTGTGTTTGGGTGCCGGTAGTAGGCAATACTGCGGATACACCAAATCCCCCTTGGGTATCACCATTCTATATATCTATATCATTTGAACATTAACCGCGAATTCAATACCTAAATTACCCCGACCTGCTCCTGTACTGGCCTCGTAGCTCAGTCGGTAGAGCATCGGAAGATCTAATCCGAAGGTCGTGGGTTCCAACCCCACCGAGGTCAAATTTTCTTTGGCCAAATTTTCTTTGGCCCGTGGGGACTCCAAAATTTCCTCTAAGGGGTAATACCCAAGGAGGATTTGGTGTATCGGCAGTATTGCTTACCTCCGGCACCCAAACATGTATTAAAAGTTATAATTTCCATGATTCTGTATTTTTTTGCAATAGCCCTTTTCACGGTTAATTTTTCTCATTTGCATTACACTGTAATCAAACGTGGATGCGAGGCAATTTCGGGCTAAAACTGCAAAATAGCCTGAAATTGCCTCGCATACATGCTAGATTTCATTGTAATGCAAATGAGCAAGGTTAATCTTGAAAAGGGCTATTCTCTACTTGCACAAATCCCTTAATACACTTCTTTTACCCCCAAAAAATTTGCATAGACATTGTTTTAGATTACTCTTGGGACATGTTCATGTCCCAGGAGAAATTGCAAACAATGAGTAAGCAAAATTTTGGGGGGGTTAAAGAGGTGCATTATGGTATTGTGCAAGTAGTGAATTACCTGAACATAACCTTCCTTGTTCTCGGACATGCAACATACCTGCTAGCATAATCACGGTACCCAGCTTCAAATGGGTACGAACGGCACACCATCTTCACTTTCAATCTTCAATCCTGTACATGAACCCGTTCATTATTACTTTCGAACTGAGACAGTTATCTCTGTCAACCGAATGCTCCGTAGCCTTTCAGTCTATAGTGTTAGTTGTATCGGAAACTTGCATCTGGTAGGAGCCTGTGGAGGTCTACCATCTTCTAGTCATTGAGACTGTATATTAAAGGCACCAGTTCCATCCTCCGAAGGCCCATATCCCTTGCGTTGACACTAGCGCTCAAAAGCAATGGCCAGAACCTATAACACCAAAAAGCAATGGCCAGAACCTATAACACCTTATGTCACCAAATGTATTGACGTTGTGACGGTTACACTCAGACCTAACAAAAATGAGCTCCTTGAAACCTATCTGGCCACAAGGAGTAAATCGTAACAACCCCTGCCTCACTTAACTTCAGGCTGTGAAAGTTCATAGGAGTCGGTAAGAGTTAAAACAGTGAGCATAGACGAATACACTGGTCAAACCAATAAAGCCGCCTATCGTCAATTGCCTGCATGGTCCATGCACTCTGCTTGTAATGGACCACGGACATCAACGGTGAATCCGTCTCTCTCTGAACCTGTCGATCGACATAAGCTTGTTTGTCATCTTATGATGCCTAGTTAACTCTGTTTTGTGCAGTTTAAGTAAGCATCTTGTGATCCTGCTCAATAGCTGTAACGATCACTTTGTGCTATAATCAGCTGTCAGTTTCCGTCGAGTCCCATAGCCTAATGACTAGTCACGCAACACCTGAAACACCTGCAACAACCTTGTCTCTGGGATGCACGCCTCACGGAAATTAAGCACCAGGATTTGAGACCACTGAAGGTTATAACTCTCCTCTTTTTGGGAAGGTACATAAGGCGTCAACGATCTGGTCAGGCTAACGGGTTAGGTCCTTCGTAGTATGTTGTGCCTCCTCCCATGTCGAGCCCATGTCGTTTAGCTCTGCCATCACAGTACATCTCCAAAAGCCGCCCTTGCTTTTTTCTTCTTCAAGGTGGTGTCGATCTGAGGGCGATCTTGAAGATGAGGTCCTGGTCCATTCTAAGGACATGCTCAAGCTATTGTATCTGGTGGCGATGAAGCACCACATTCTGGCTACAACTCTGTATGGCTTTAAGGTTATTCTAAATTTCAACTTCTCTATGCCTATTGGTCAATGGGAGAAGAGGGCCGGGGTTTGCAATCTCTCAGGTGTGGCCAGGGCATAGTCAACCAGCATTGACGCAATTATACTTCTAATGACACAGCTATACTAGACAGGTCGTTGCTTCAAGATATACTAAGCATGCCTCTTAAACTCGTGTGAGTAAAGCTTGCGCTATAAGGGAAACAGAGGAAGGCACAGAAACCAACGTCTAGCTGCCTTCAACAGCGACACCATGCTCTCTCTACCTGCGTCTTTAGACTAGACCAGATTGTGGGCTTACTGATTTGAACAGAGGTGTCACCTTTGATGCACTCGCCGAAGGATGTGGTAGCGGGCTTTTCTTGGTGTAGCTTGTGTACGTTGGTCTTGATGCATTTGATATTCGTACTCTACACCCTGGGGGGCGGGGATGTTCGTGTGAAATTTTGAATTTAACCCCGAAAGGAGACCGATCTTGGCGTGGTCCCAGGTTTTATTGACCCCAAAAAGACCATATTAAAACACTGAAATATATTCCATATACAAGGCTAAAAGGTTAAGAAATGGTTAAAAATTAAAATGTTTGAACCAAACGTTTTCGGCTGTTTGCCATCATCAGGGTCAAAAAGAATAACAAACCATTTCTTAACCTTTTAGCCTTGTATATGGAATATATTTTACTAAGCGAACATTATGGACAAAACACTGAGAAATATTTTTCTATTTATTCGCATGCAACCCTATACGAGAACAGCTAAATGTAATGGCGTTTTGCCCAGAACACTCTAAGTGAGACCAAACTCCGAAATTTACACCCCAAAGCGAGACCACGAGCACTCCCGGCCCCTGTCATATGCGAGTCCCACCTCGGGCTCTGAAACCAATGTAAGTAGTATAAGGTGATAGCGATTAGCTATAGTTTTCGCTACTAATTTCTACCACCATGCAGGTGATCCATAAATGAGAATCTTTGTCTATTTACGGCAATACAGGATCCAGACTTCAGACTCATAAAGGTGGGATGCGAGAGCTTTTCTTTTCTGGAATTGTGGATATTATTCAGGTTTGACAGTTAGTAATTGAGGCAAAATTTCTGTTGGGATAACAGGACTGTGAAAGCAAAATTCCAGTGCCAGCTCTTATTATTGCAAACAATCTGAAGTGACACGAAGGTGAAATCGGGATGGGCAGTAGAATTCTGCGGTTATACTATATAAAAATAATAAAATCAGCATTCATTTAATGTTATTGGTGAGAACTTAACATACAAAGTAATCATTAACAAGAAACAAAGAGTTTGAAGTTCATCGGCCAGTAAGTTATACACGTGCATGTAAAGAATGATCAAAGAGCGTTTTCGTTTCCGAGCGCGGTACAAATGGATTAAGCACATTCATGATTTCAAACTGAGAAACAGAGAAATTCAACACTCGTTGCGATAAAGTTGGCACTCCTTAGGGATTATCTCAAGGGTTTGTAGCAAGGCAATAGTTTTTGTGTTGGAACGCGGATGGAGGGATTGATAAACTCGTCGTTTCTTTCCAAACCTGATTTTATAAGTTTTAGTCCCATAACATAATTCTTAGCCATGTTACACCTAAACACCTGCAACGACCACAGGTCTGAGATGCAAGCCACACAACAAAGATCGGGGGGTACCCTGGTGCGAGGAACTGAAAAGTGACATCACTTAAGGTGGCCGAACACAGTTTTCGCGCGTGCTTTTGCTGATGCAATATTTAGCACGTGCACAAGGATTTCAAAGAACAAACATGCCGTCAGTAGAGTGATCATTTTATTTACTCAACACCCGCACTATCTATGTTATTTTTCTCTATAATGGAATGCAGTGTATTGATGGCTTTAATTTAGTCTTTTATGACAAAGATATGTTAGAAAAGGTACCGATGCAAAGAACCCAGCAATTTTCAGCTTTTGTTGGGTACCGAAAGAACCCAGCAACGCATGCGCAGTTGCTCGAAAAATTGAGACCGATTGCTTTAGCAGAAACATGCCGATTTCTAACGATCCAGTCGTTAGAATTTCAAGAAATTTGGGAGGAAAATAGATCAGAGACCACGTGAATGATCTATCAAAAAAATCTGAAATTTGACATAGGGAATTTTTAATAACACAGAAAACGATTAACGGCGGAATACGAAAATCGCCTATGTCAAAATTTTATTAGAACCATGTTGACAGAAGGGATTTAATGTCAATTCTTATTGTGCAAAATATGAAAACAATCTAACGACCGGATTTTTTTTAAATAAAGAAAAACCATTATTTAAGCCTTGTTTTTAACCAGCCCCGTTGCCATGGCAACAGCACACATCCTAGTCAAAATGCGAGAATAAATATTTCTGTTGTTAACCTTGACTCTTGCAAAAAGTGGGCGCCAAAGCATAAATAGTTCAAAAGGTATGGTGAATTAGGCATAGGCACTTGAAAACTGTGTTCGGCCACCTTAAAGTGTCTATACGGCCAACAGGGTTTTCATAGTTATGGTAGCTCTATACTGTGTAAAAAGGTATTCTGGGGAAAAAAATTGGATTCTGAGACTTTAACGCCCTAAGATCTAGCCTTAAAGTTCCCGCTTCAGCCACGCCCAATGAAGTTGACCGTGAGTCAGTGCGGAAAAGGGTCTGGGTTTCTGAATGGGTCGTGACGTCAAGTCAGGAATCACGAAATCCTTCTAGTTTAGGTAATTGTTGTTTCAATGGTGGTGAGGAGTTTTCCTCGACGAAAAACAATCAAAAAGGAAGTTGGCGAAGCAATGCGGTCGTCAAGCAAGCAAAATAAAAGCATAAAGCTTTGAGATATTCCTGAAGTGACGTCATTAGTCACCAATCCAGCATTGGGCGGTCAACTTCATTGGGCGTGGCCAAGGCGGGAAATTCAAAGCTTGATTTTATTGCAAAAAGCATCGAAATTTACGTTCTTGGGTTTGAAGACATTTTTAGATGTTATAGAGATAATGAAAACCTAAAACAATATTTTGGCCTTTTGGACACTTTAAAGGCACGTGTACTGTTTTGTTCGTTTTAATCTTGCGCCCGCGCTATTGAGCTGGAATGGAATGGAATGTCCCTGTCATTCAGTCCGGGTTTTCACGCCTATTCGCCAACGCGAGCATTTGCTAAACTGGCCTTCAATTTGCGATAACAGATCCGCGTAAACTAACGCAAAAGGCAACTCAATAAAAGAAACAGAAGTCATTTATTACACAGTCATAAAAAGGTCGGCGAGATCGAAATTAGACCACAGTCAAGAAAAATTGTGAGCAGACCAATGTACACATGCATTTGCAAACTAAATTATAAGTCACTGCCAACTTCAGAAGCCTGCAGGAGATTGGACTCTACCCTAAGTTACAAGGGAACGTTTGAGAAGGCGTCAACATCGGCATATGTTGTTCATTAAATTGATTTTCTAAACCGGTATAGCGGGGCTCGCGAATTATTTTCCTTCTGATTTGACTATCACCTTTCCAACTAAACGTAAATTATATTCTGGTGAACATTGTTGAGTATATAATGTGTTGTGATGCCTGACGGTCTGCGCCACTAGGTTTCAGGAGAATATATAGAATAACTTACTCTGTACTATAATTGTTGTTCAAAATTTCCAACTTAAAAAAAGACACTGTTAAACAACTTCTGGACGAACACTGACGGCGCATGGAGAGTTAAAAGAAGCTGTTAAAACACAAGGCGTGCTAACTCAAATTGCAGTCTTCTCCTTAAATAACCAAGTCCTAACTTATAGCTGTAATTAACTGTACAAAGTTCACAACTTGATTAAAAACAAGTCCGCTCTCAAGTGAATGGAACGTTGGAGAATCAACGATCTAAAATCTGCCTCCTCTCCAGCCCCGACCGCGACCTCGGCTGCGCCCTCCCTGTCGGAATCCCCGTCCTCGGCTCCCGTCAGGC
>JAHPZR010007152.1:0-29298 GCA_019787425.1 Platygyra sinensis | reverse complement strand
GAAGAAGAAGAAGAAGAAGAAGAAGAAGAAGAAGACAAAGAAGGAGAAGAAGAAGAAGAAGAAGGAAAAGAAGGAGATCGTTTCCCGTATTTCTTCGTTCTCTTTTTATTTCGGTCCACGTCGATAATAGACCCTTTGCATAAATGGCGCCTTAATTTTAATAACAATACTTGGTACATCCTTAGCCTCACATTCATGTGAAATTTCCTTTGTCTTGAAACATGAATGTGAGGCTAAGGATGTACCAAGCATTGTTATTCAAATTAAGCCGCCATTTATGCAAAGGGTCTATTAGTACACATGAAAAGCACTTTCGAAAGGGGTTGCAGTAGTGAGTATGCTTGCAATAAAAAAGCAAACGTCATACTACCTCCTGTTAGTCAGTTCTCTCTAGGAAATCCGTGAAATCCGTAAAATCCACCGTGTCCTAGAAAAAGATTTGTCCGTCGGCTGCCTAATCAAACTGGAAGTTCACCGCCAGTCAAGAAAAGTGTACTTTGGCTGGGTTTCACGGATTTCACGGAAACTGTTGATTTTCATTTAAATTAAGTTCTTATCTTTCAAACTACAAGACAGTATCTTACATTGATATTAAAAATATGTTATTATTTGTTTCTTTCTATAAGAGATACTTTCAGATAAAAAGAAATGTATTACATTTATCTATCAAACATTTCCGTGAAATCCGTAAAATCCACCGTGTCCTAGAAAAAAGATTTGCCCGTCGACTGCCTAGTCAAACTGGAAGTTCACCGCCAGCCAAGAAAAGTGTATTTTGGCTGGATTTCACGGATTTCACGGGAACTGTTGATTTTCATTTAAATTAAGTTCTTCTCTTTCAAACTGCAAGTATCTTACATGAGTATTAAAATTATGTTATTATTTGTTTCTTTCTATAAGAGATACTTTCAGATAAAAAGAAATGTATTACATTTATCTATCAAACATTTCCGTGAAATCCGTATAATCCACCGTGTCCTAGAAAAAAGATTTGCCCGTCGACTGCCTAGTCAAACTGGAAGTTCACCGCCAGCCAAGAAAAGTGTATTTTGGCTGGATTTCAACCAATTTGAACTTTTCTAGAGGTTGTTTCCAAGGCTGATCGCCTTCTCTTTCCCTCGTCATTAGTTGCTGTTTACTACAAAGGAACAAGACTGGGATCCGGTGAAGGCAAAAGGTACATGTTACCCACGGTTGAAAGACTTCAGGGTAGTTCTGAACGACAGTCCTTCACTAGAAGATCTAGAGTTATGTTAGCTTTGCATAAGAAACGAAACGATGCTACTTGCGTTAGACCCAAGCGTGTAAAATGTAGGCCTGCTTACTAACAACTTGTCATTTTCTCAAATTATTCGTCTTATGCCCTTTGTTTCCTTGTTTTTGGAAAACATGAATTGTTTTCAAGCTTCTTCGTAATCTTTATGTGAGCTCCTGGCCCATCAAAAACTGCATCAAATTGATTAGATTTATACAATACTCAATAGATAGATTTTTTTCTAGCACTGTGGCATTTCTTCATTGCAGAAAGCTATCTACTCTTTAAACAACGTGTACGGAAGCTATAAGTTGAAACTGCGCTGGTTATTTGAAAAAATTCAATTCCTGTTTTCTCAGCTAATCTAAAACATCCGCGGTTTTTCTCTTGCAGCATTCAGCAAGCAGAAATGGCGGCAGCAAAGGACGCGTTGGCTTCGCGTAAGTACTGCTTTTTATTGCTACAGACAAACCATTCTATTCTTCAAAAGAATACTAATAAATGTGAGTTATGGATGTATATTTGCTGGTGTAACCATAAAAACGTGGAGCCCGCTCGCAAAAACTATCAATTTGGGAGAGATATTTACTCAGTCTTTCGCGGTTCTAGGTACTGTAGTCCTGACGAGACATTTGCGCTTCTCTTCCTCTAGCCTGCGTGCATGCGAACGTCTACTACACTCATTCCCGGCTGGACTTGCGGTCAGGTCCGGTCAGGCGCTTGTATCTGACGGAGAGTAAGAGAACAGTTTCGAAAACACTCCAAACACACTCTATTAGTCTATACATTATTTTTCTAGCCTGCGTGGCAGGCCGTAGAAAGGGAGTGAGGAAATTCAAAATGAGCGCGGGATCGGAGGGAGAAGGAACGCGATCCTCACGCGTCTGTTCTCGCGCCTCATGCGCTCGTCTTTCCCCTTCCCCTTCCCCTCCTCTTCGGACGCCTGCCACGCAGGCTATTATTTTTCAAATAAGATATTGCTTTTTCCGTCCCAGGATGATCATTCTTATATTTTTTTGTCGATTTTGGGCTGAAAACATTTTCGTAAAAATTCTTAGCCTATGACATTTCGGTTCGACTTCAGCGCCGTTGAAGTAATTTTGGAATCAGACTGCTGGCAATAAAGCTCGATATGACACACATAACTTCTACTTCTGCAGAAATGTTATTAGCAAAGGGCTTATTTTTTGTTGTTGTTGTTGTTGTTGTTGTTGGCAGAATTTTATACACAAAAAAAGACAACACAAAAAGTTTTAATTTTTTCTCAGCCTCGGGCTCGTAAAAATTCGCAAATCTCGGCCTCGATTTTTCTTATAAAAAAGGGTGAACATGACTATTTCTTTGTGACTCTGCTATTTAAGTGTCCAATGCCGTTAGCTTTGTAACTTGATTGATCTTGTTTATTTTCTGACAGACTATTTTCCTGAACTAGCGCGACAGAAGCGTCTCCTTGACCGAAAGCATCAAGGACGACGGCGAAATTACTGGAACAAGGTGCCGCGTAAAGAAAGGGAGAAAGACGAGCAAGGTGAAGAATACGAACCGCGCTGGGAAGAAAATGAGGCTTTCGAAGAAAACGACGACATCCGCGAAAAACAAGACGAAAATGTCGCGCAGGAGGAACAAGACGAAATTAACACACAGGAGGAACAAGACGGAAATGCGCCAGAGGAGGAAAATGAACTCGATGACGCATTGCTAGAAGAGGACATAATTGTTGCATGACACACATTTAAGCGTGGCTCACATATCATTTGCGTCACGTAATTTGTAAAGAGGCAGCATTACCTTGGTTGGGCAAGGAATTCCTGTTGCGTTGTATACGTGACTGATGTGCTGCGCAGAAACACGTTATTGACCTTCGGACTAATATTGAATCAAATATGCGGTTTGCTTGTTTTTACATTTTTTTAGCAGTTATTGTAAGAGTACAATTTTATTTATTTTAGAAAATATTTTAAGAATATTGAGAGCAAAACTAACGTAATATATTTATCAGGAAAGTTTTTATAGTCATGGACAAATGTAAAGTACAATGTACAGGTTGACAATAATACATTTTTTGACAATAGTACATTTTTTGTTTGTTATTTATTTGTAAAACTGAGAAAATTTCTTCAAGGTGATTGGCTGAGAGCAGGCCAATTAATCGTTGATTTTTCGTTTGCGTCGCAATGCAAATTGACGCACGCGTATACGCAACTTTTTCGGTCGTGTAAATAAATGAGCAATCGCAGGTGTTTCAACAAAGGTCCCACAGAAGTGTGAAAGCGTACACGACAATGTCGATTGGAATTATCGATTGTTAACAAATTGACGTCATGCGTCATGCGTCTGTCCTGTCATTGATCATGAATTTCTTCATAGCATTGTCAAAGTAGCTGTAGATCCCGAGGCGTTAGCCGAGTGGATTCGCAGACTACTTTGACAATGGTATGACGAAATTCATTGTCAATAACAAGACAGACGCATTAAAAACTGACATCAATTTGTTTTTTACGATAACAAAATTGCCCGCTCTCGCTCGCTGACGTGTCGTATGAATTTCAAATTCATGTGTCTGTCCGCATATGGACATTAAAAATTAACCAATGAGCGCGCGTGAATTTCTGCAGTTATCGTAAAATAAGAGTTTGATTTGCTTGATTGAAGTTCAAGGTGATTCAACAACACGGAACGAGAAAGTAGGAATGCGCGTGTTTGTGCTGTTTCCTTCAAACACGCGGAAACTCCTTGAGGTTCAATCAAGCAACCGCAGAAACCACCATTACCCATAATAACTTTCGGCATTGCCGCGTAAACTTTTTCCCGTTTGTGAGACAACCTTTCTCTCGAAACAGCTTGTATACACTCTGCCATTTGCAAGCAACGTGCTCGCTCAGAACTGACAAACGGCTGGGTAACAATGTGACATTGATCAATATTCAAACATTGTCACAGAGCAGCAATTAGGTGATAGGGTCATGCACATTTCACGTCTCAAATATAACATTTGAATTGAGAAAACTTATTCAAATGATAATTTAAACTAATTTTCTTTGTTGGAGATGTTATTTCAAAAACTCGTGCTTCGGGTTTCATTAGGTTTCCAAATGTCTCTCGCGTTTGGAAACCTGATGAGACCCTCTCACTCGTTTTTGAAATAGTACGTAACAAAACGACTCACATAAAATCGACACCGAAGTAATCACATCAAATACGTAGAAACAGCCAGGAGTCCATCACTAGGAGCCTGCAACTCTCATACTAAGCCTGTCACGGCATTTTTAACCCTTTCACCACCAATGGCCACTTATAGATTTTACTCTGTCTAACGCCAGACGATTTTACTCGTCAAAGGGAAACCCTTGGTGGTGAAAGGGTTAAAAAACTATCTCCCTTAACCCTTTCACCACCAATGGCCACTTATAGATTTTACTCTGTCTAACGCCAGACGATTTTACTCGTCAAAGGGAAACCCTTGGTGGTGAAAGGGTTAAAAAACTATCTCCCTTAACCCTTTCACCACCAATGGCCACTTATAGATTTTACTCTGTCTAACGCCAGACGATTTTACTCGTCAAAGGGAAACCCTTGGTGGTGAAAGGGTTAAGGCCGATTTTAATACACGGTACGACTTTGTCGCATACAACAAGCTTACGACAGGCTTACGACATGACTTAGGACCTAAACGACAATCGTAAGCGAGTTGTAGGTTTGATTTACAAGAAACAATTCATGTCGTAGGCCTGTCGTAAGCATGTCGTATGCGACAAAGTCGTCTCGTGTAAATTTTTACAGACCGGTCTATTTTTAGACTTCTTTTCCTGCAAAATAGGTTAGTTCCAGTCTACTTGAGCGCGCATTGGTAAGGGAAAAAATGGCGGCCTCAGGTAGAGATGTCGACTTAATCTTCCGGTGAAAGGACGTCGGTTAAAATTTTAAGTTCGTGCTTGTAATTGGTGACTGCGGTTCTGTGGAGGTCTGATATCGCTGTAAATTAAAACTAAAAATAGATCGGTCTGTGTAAGCGGTGATATAGTACTGTAGGATAGTTGCACGCTCCTGGTGTTGGCTCCCGATTCCTGAAACAGCCCAATGAACCAATCACAAGACGAAGCAAACAAAGTAGAATCCGTGCAAAGCGTAGCCTCCTACGCAGACATTCTGTGGGCTCGTCACGCAATCTTCCGGGAGGAAGATTGCGTGACGAGCCCAAAGAATGTCTGCGTAGGAGGCTATGCAAAGCGCGGCAAAGTATGGATATATTGGTTTTGGTATTGCTTTTGCTTTTGATTGGTTGGAATACGTGGCTCGAATTCTCCCCTCCCCTCAGGCAAATTCAAACCGAAAAGTCCCATGAACAACAAGTAATCTCCCAGTTTTACCATTGAGCAATAACTAAAAAAAAAAACAGGGGAAAGAGTCCCATCGGACAAGTTCGAATCTAGAGAAGTAAAAACTATGCATTAATTCTAAAGCACTTTTCCAGTGTCTCCTGAAGATAAAAGCAATAATTGTTAAAAGTGAGTGTTTTTAACACCAAAATCAAAGTTATCATTCTTGCCACAGACAATCTAGTGTGCTAAGCAAATAAGAGAATACCGCAGCCGACTTGAAGCACCGGAAAATGTGTAAAATGGGTGTACTTTTATTGGCCCGGAGTTTTTAAGCCAAGGGGCCTATCGCTGTAACTCGCAAAACCAACGAATTACTTTCGAGACTCATGCGAGTGAAAACTACTCTAATTGGGATAACTGGTGTCACCCATGTAGTAATTGGATCTATGATAAGCTTTAGTTTATATATAGCTTCACAGGGCATTATTTTCTCTCTATAGCCGGCTCACAACATAAGTGACCATAAAAAGTTCCTTACGCTTTGAAAAGAATCCCCGAAGAAGGGACAATTCCCGTTTGGGCGGTCAAGTTGTCCAAGGGTGTAAAAAAAATACCGAAACGCACTGTGGGATTGAGCGATTCAGAAAAAGAAAGATGGCGGACGAAGTCGTGTCTTTTCCTCATTGAAATCTTACTGTTTAGCCACCTTTAAACGATCAAGTCGTCCGTAAATAATTTTTGGGATTTTTTAAGACATGAAGAAAAGCTGAATTATCAAGACAGTCCTTCAAAATCCAAAAGAAGCTTGCGTTTACCTTACTCAGAACTCGTCTGGAAGTTCTCTCCATCAACTGGACGATGTGACGGAAGACTAAACAAGCGTTGTTTGGTACAAAGAACGAAGCTGTTTCTGTTGAAAGCTTGCACTCTTTTACTATTAAAACAGTGGCCAAGTACTAGAGGCCAGGAAGCCTGAACTGAAGATTTTTATCAGGTGTTTGGATTACACGAGACAAGCAAAGTGTTGTTCTTAGTTTGTGTTCTTCTGACCCGTTTGTCGCAGAAGCAGATACATGCTCTGCAAAGATTCCTATTTGGAACTAATTTTGTGGCTCTAGCTTACAAGAAAATGCCGCCCTGTCCTCATGTAAATTCTGTTGAAGAAATAAATGTGGAAGAGATCAAGGGGAAAATGAAAGAGGTAATGCTTAGCTAGGTTACTGTTTATTTCATAGTTTAATTTATGCTTGGTCATGGTGAGGTTAAATATCGACTTCTCTTTATTTCTCTTTTTACAAGTATAAGGCTCAGTCTCAGTTAAGAGGCTTTATGAAGATTATGTTAATCTTGAAATGCCTGGTTTTGTGATTTAATTAATACTGTTTTGTTATACTGTCATTTTGTATATTATAAACCTATTCTTAGAACTTGTTGTGTTATTTGTCAGTCAGTGTAAATAGTCAGGAAACAGGTGTTCTCATCTACGTCCAGAGTATATTTGTTATGATTATTAGAAGTTATTTGAAAAACATGTTTTGTACCGATGAGGACAGCTGTGTTTCATTTTCTGTTGACTCAAAGCCATGCAAAACAGTCTAAAAGGATGAATTGGAAATTTCCTTTTGCTCTGTTTGTGAAGGACTTGATGTGATAAATTCGAATAATATAAGTACATTTCGTTAGTGGCAAAAGCAACATGTTACAAAATGAAAGCATTTCAGTGTGACAGAACTAAACTTGAAGAATGAGGGCACAAATATTTTACCGGTATGATTTATTACAGACAAGGTTTCATTATAATTTGTGCTATATTTTTGAAAGAGATGCAACCGTTACTTTCAACGCTATATTGTTGGTGTAGGAATCTATTAACAAGTCATTATTGAAAAAAATATTTCTTAATTTTTTTATAGACAGTTTAATTTACCACACAGATGTTTTATGAACTGGTTAAATTTTAAAAGCAGGGGTGTTGCTGCACTTACAAGAATGGAGTCACATGTTCAGTTTTATATACACATTTGTCCAAAAAACTGTTTATACTAGTAAACTGAAATCATACTTCTCAACAGATGTATAACCTTTGAATTTTGTTCTGTAAATTTTTTGTCTTGAATTGAATGCTTAAAGACTGGGATTGTTTCAGACATTTTAGGTTCACGATCAGTTCAAAAATGTTTTGCTTTGGTCCTAAAAGTACATGTAGCATAACAGAAAAAGCAATTATATTCCCGTAGGGTTCTAAGGGACATTTTGTATAAACTAGGTCAAAATCATCTTCTGGCAGATGTTTTACGACAGCTGTGTATGGAAACTATATAATATCAGTTTCTTGTACAAATACTGTATTTTATACCAAGAGCATAATCCAAATTACTTGTATTGCTTTCTGTTTTTGTCCTTGTAAAGGTTCACTCTTAAAGGTGTTGTTGTTGTCTTATTCTTACTGTTTGCACCTTTTGAAAAATACCTACAGACTAAATTTGGTTATAATCGGAAATTGCAGGATTTTGATAGTAAATAGTGTGGCAGGAAAATTATTTACTATGTTTTCTGTCTGTGATGGTGGCAGTAAATTCAAGACTGGTTTCTATATGGTCAAAAATAGTCATTGATATGTTTTTAGGTTTTGGTAAATTTATGTTCTTTTACATTTTCCATTACAAGTGCAAGTACAGGATACGCTGCATAGACTAAACTACTGGTATATTGCAGAATGATCTATATTATGCTTTTTACGATAACTGCAGAAATTCACGCGTGCTCATTGGTTAATTTTTTATCGTCCATATGCGGACACACACATGAATTTAAAATTCATGCGATGCGTCAGCGAGCGAGAGCCGGCAATTCGACAATTTGTTATTGTAAAAAACAAATTGATGTCAGTTTTTAATGCGTCTGGCCTGTTATTGATATTGAATCTCATCATAACATTGTCAAAGTAGTCTGCGGATCCACTCGGCTATCGCCTCGTGGATCCGCAGCTACTTTGACAATGTGATGACGAAATTCATGATCAATAACAGGACAGACACATAAAAAACTGACGTCAATTTGTTAAATGTATACATGTTGATCAATTACATGCTTCAGATATCTTCAAGCACTTCAGATATCTTCTGTAAAATATCTTGATTAATATCTTTTTTTTCTGTACAGGGTAGTTGTCAAAACTGTGAAAGGTCTGGATCTGACTTGTGGGTCTGTTTACAAGTAAGTGAATGTTCTTGTGTCTGTTGAATTCTTCTAAGTGGTCAACAGTAGATTTCCTGAAACTCAATTGTGATATGAAAGAAATTAAAGTTTGAACTAGATAATATATTGGTTGTATCACTTACATTGTCATGCATGGCTTTGTAGTAAAATTGATAATTATGCTACTATCTTGGGAATTAAATGGTCAAGTTTTATGTTTTCGCATAGCAGTCATTAAGTGCACACCTTTGTTTCTTTCAGAAGTGTTGTGCATTTGTAGGGTGTGGACGATTTGGTAACAATCACATTGAACTTCACAGCCAGGTATGATAATTTAAGTGCCTGAATCAACCACTGTTAAAAGAATACTTAATAAGGGCTTTTATGCCTGTTGTTACTGTGTTCCTTATTGTGCTTTGTAGTTCATGTGACAGTGTCATAAATATAATCAAGAGTGTGCTGTCACTGAGCAAGATACCTATAGTAAGCAAGGGTAAGGCTTAGCAGTGGGTGCACTAACTGCAAGTTACTCCCTCAAATGAATAGTTTATCGTTAATGTTTGTCAATGAAAACAAGTAAATACAGCTTTAGATGCACACATGTGTAAAATTATGTTGTAGGTCAAATCAAACCTTACGTCAATTCGTTTCCGAACCAGGTCAATTTGTTTCAACCTAGGTCAATTGGATTTTTTTGTTTGGTTTTGCAGGAAACCAGAAAAAAATATTTTTGGCACCCTCAATATTCTCTTCATCTCCATTCTACTTACCTTACCTACTATTCCCTCCCTGCTCTCCCAACAACCCAACCCCTTGTTCTTGCGAACGAGTCAAAAATTCAAGGATAAGACATCGCTTCTTACTTTAAACTTGTTTAATGGACAGACATAACACTGAACCTAGTTCGTGACAACAAATGGGGCTGAATCAGAAAACCTCATGCTCAAACTCGTCCTACACCATGCATGTCCGTGATAAAACCAGTTCCTAGTCCTTCTGAACACCCCTCTTCTTTTTATCTCAATGTTTACCTTGTGAGCCTTGAATTAGAGAACTTTGGTTTTCTTTTGGATTCATGTCCTGATGTCTTGCCAGTGAGCCATGGAGACTTGCATGCACGTTCACCATTTTTAATTACATATACATTGTAGTAATAAATTTCCTTAAATTATTATCAAAAATGTATGTTGGGCCCAGTCAAACTCAGTTTTGATAGCAAACATGACAGGTTGTAGTGATTCCACCTTGTATTGACAGTAATGGATAAAAAGTACCCTTGTTAGCACTAACCTAAACTGCATATAAAATAATACACGAGATATTGAATCAATAAACTACTTGCAAAAGAGAATATACCATCCATTATTGCACTACAGTACATGTAGCTCTGCCCTAACTATATACTAACCCATACATGTAACTAGAGTTTTACAACAGCATTGTAAAACGCAGTTAATGGAGCGTGACATGTTAATCCTTAAGTTCTACTGTCACGTTAGTTTGTTTACATTGCGTAACGAATACGAGACATGAATGTACATTCATACTCTCTGGTGAATGTGCATTCATACTTTGGTAAATACAATGGCATTTCTGTGTCCATGTTGCAATACTGGCGGCTTCATATATATCATTAGTTTTGTATGGCTAAAAGTAACAACTAGCCGTATTCATGTCTCGCTAAAGCATTGAACAAGCTTTTGTATTCGATGGTACATTAATCGCCATTGGTTTAGTTTTAGACATCAGTCTCTGTATAAAGTGCTGGCATAGTCCAAAGTGTCATTCTCTAAGCTCTTTTAGCTACTGTAAGGAGTACCTTTACGTTAGAAACATTTTTATTATGGCTCGTCCACGTGGCACTCAAAAAGTTGCAAGCGTTCGCCAACGCCGTCCGGAGAATCTTGCATCTCTATCGACGGAAGTTCTTCGCCTTCGTCTTCAGGCCGCCAATCTACCCATAACGGGCAGCAAAGCTGAGATGATTTCTCGGTTAAAGGCAGCACTACAACCGCGCCCAGCCAAGCCTCCATCCTCTGGACGCGTACAAAAACGTACTGCGAGGAGTACGAAAGCAGCGACGAAAGCAACTGCAACTCGTCCCCGTCGCGCCGATGCCACGAACGCCGACAGTGTGCTCGACGATGCCAGTGACAAATCTTCGTCAGCCGGTTCTGTCGACGGCTTCGAGGAGGACGACGTTGACCTGGCTTCGTTCGGGTTGTCAGCCCCACAAAACGTTCCGACAGACTCACAGCCTGGCCCGTTCACAGATGCCCAAATGGCTGCCATACAGGACACTGTGCGCTTGTCCCTGGAGCAGGCGATAAACAGCCGCTCGTGTCCGTCCGCCGAACCTTTCTCGAGTCCTCCTCCAACCCTCACATTGACTCCTTCACCACGCAGACAAGGAGCAGCCACTGCTATGGGTCTCCATCGTCCCATGGACAGGAATCTGGAGGACAAAATCTTGCGGGGTGAGTACATAGACTTTACCTTGTTGCTCCCCGATTCCCTGAGTCGGCCCCAGGTTCCCGAAATTCAGCTCCGTGTAGATGACTCGACCCCAGGCTCCGCCTCCCCGGTATCCATGGTGCGTAAACGAAAGCCGGTGATTGACACCTTTCAGAAATGGTTGGACGCCTATACGGCCTACATGCTGGTTCTCGTCGCCTCATACCCCCGGCGTTCCCTTGAGCTGTTAAAATATCAGCAGATCATAAGTAGAGCGGCCACCAAATTCAAGGGCTTAGCATTCCTTGCGTACGACGAACAGTTCCGCCGCAGGGCCGCATACGACCTCAGTATCAGCTGGGACCAGGTTGATTTAGAACTTTGGACAGTTACATTCTCTGGTCTTGCTAAGCCACACTGTCTTCTCTGCTCCAGCCCTTACCACAGCCAAACCGACTGTCCCAGTGCAGAACCCTCAAGACTGCCCCCGAGAAATGGACCTGTCTGCTTCCGATTCAACCGGACTTCAGGATGTACCGCAAGTGCCTGTCCGTTCCCGCACGTCTGCCGCCGTTGCCGGTCCACTACCCACTCCATCCTCAACTGCCCAAACAGCGTCACCAGGAGCCCTCAACGTCACTACAAGTCCACCAGCTCCAGCGACCGCAGCAAGAAATAAAGTAGAGCTACTTGCTAAGAACTTTTCCCCTCATGTAACTACCCCTATTGATGTAGACGTTTTAGAACGGGAACTTAATGGGCACCCCGATCGCAATTTCGTTAAAAATCTTATTAATTCGCTTCGCTATGGTACACATGTCGGCTACACGGGTCCCCACAAACCAAGGGTGTCTCGCAATCTCATTTCCGCTAATCAGCAACCCGATGTCGTCACTTCCAACCTTGTTAAGGAAATTAGCTTGGGTCGTGTAGCGGGACCCTTTAATTCCTCTCCCCTCCCCAATCTACAGTGTCACCCTGTGGGCGTGGTACCTAAGAAACATTCCTCGGAATGGCGCACAATCTACCATTTGTCCTACCCAGAAGGGGATAGTATTAACGACTACATCCCCAAGGATCCCTATGCTCTCCAGTACGTTAGGGTAGACGATGCTATTCACATCCTTAAGTCCCTGGGTCCGGGTTCGTTTATGGCCAAGACTGATCTTAAATCGGCCTTTCGCCTTATCCCCGTTCACCCAGAGGATTGGCACCTATTGGGTATTTACTGGCAACAACACTACTATGTCGACCTTTACCTCCCTTTCGGGCTCCGCTCTGCCCCGTTCCTATTTAATCAATTATCCGATGCCTTGGAATGGGTCTTAAAGCACAATTATGGGCTACAGCACGTCCTCCATATCCTAGACGATTTCTTCATAGCTGAGCCGTCCCGTTTCCAATGCCTGTCCAGCTTTAGTAAATTACTTCGCTTTTTCATGTCTGTCAAAGCACCCGTCGTTACCTCCAAAACCCTGGGCCCCTCCCAAATACTTGAGTTCATGGGTATTGAGCTTGATTCCACTCGTATGGAGGCCAGGCTTCCAGGGGACAAACTCCGACGCGCCCAGGATTTACTTAATTCCTTTGCTAAACGCCGCTCCGTGCGCCTGGTCGAATTGCAATCGCTTATCGGTACTTTGCAATTCGCATGCAAGGCGGTAGTCCCTGGGAGAACATTTTTGCAACGCATGATAAATCTGACTAGAGGGGTACCCAGCCGCTTCCACCACATCCGGTTGAACAAAGAATTCTTTAAGGACCTAACCATGTGGAAAGCTTTTCTCGCGGGGTGGAATGGGCGCTCTTTCTTTTTAGACACCACTGTCACACCTTCTCCCGATTTGGAATTGTACACTGATGCCTCTGGCTCCATTGGCTTTGGGGGTTATTTCCGCGGGCAATGGTTTCAGGGTAGATGGCCCCCTCACATGCAGCTTCACAGGGAGCGGGGTATAAGCATTGAATGGCAGGAACTTTTCCCCATAGTGGTGGCATGCGCTATCTGGTTTCCCCACTTTTCTGGGAAACGCGTTCAATTTTGGTGTGATAATGAATCTGTGGTGGCCATCATAAATTCAGGCCACTCAAAGGCTCCGCGTATCATGGACCTTCTCAGGTTTCTTGTTCTCATATCCATGAAACATAATTTCTTTGTCCGGGCACGCCATGTACCTGGGGTCTCTAATGAAATTGCTGACGCTCTCTCACGCTTTCAGGACGCACGTTTCCGGGCAGCGGCTCCCAACGCAGAGCAAACCCCTTGCACCATCCCGCCTTCGCTCATGACCCTCTAAGGGATGAAGTTCAAACATACGCACATTGGGGCCTAGCTTGGACTACGAACCGTACGTATGGCTCCGGGGAGAAACGCTTCATTCAATTTTGCCTTATGAATAAACTTATGTCCAGCGAAGGAGACATCCTCCCAGCTTCAGAAGGGACTCTTATTTATTTTGCCTCTTACCTTGCTAGGACAGTGAAACATAGTACCATTAAGTTATATCTTTCTGCAGTACGTAACTTACACATTTCCTGTGGGCATGGTAATCCTCTCCATGGTAAACTACTCTTGAATAAGGTCCTAAGGGGTATCCTTCGTTACCAGGGGCGGTCTCGTATTCTCCGCCAACCCGTAACTCCGGGAGTGTTAGCCGCTATCCAGCCCATTCTTCGCACTTGGTTAGGGGAGCGGGATTTCACTATGATCTGGGCTGCATTTACATTAGCCTTCTTTGCCTTTCTCCGGTGTAGCGAATTTACTTATCCCGGGACAAACCAGTTTCGCCCTCGGTTCGACCTTTCTACCGACTGTGTATCATTTCATCCTAGTCTGGCTAGCCCGCAGCAAATGTCTGTTTTCCTCAAGGCTTCTAAGACCGACGTTTACCGTCAAGGGCACACGCTTGTTATTGCGTGCTCCCCCTCACCGGTTTGCGCAGTTACCGCTATGCGCAATTACTTTTTAGCCGCCCGCCCGCGCGGGCCGCTTTTCTCCTTTCAATCGGGTCGTTTGCTTACTAGGTCAGCTGTAGTTCACCTTCTGAGGGATGCGGCTCGTCATGCCGGCCTCCCTTACAAGTCCCTAAAAGGGCACAGTTTTCGCATTGGCGCTGCATCTACCGCAGCTGCAGCAGGCTTGCCAGACTGGTTAATTAAGGTTTTAGGACGTTGGTCTTCGGACTGTTATCAGCTCTATATACGCACACCTCGCAACGTTTTACTCTCCGCTGCGCCGCGTATGGCTATTGTTTCCTTACAATAGATTGATAGTTAAAAGTAGTTTGTGCTTGGGGGGATACATGCTTCGCACGTATCAGTGGCGGTTTAAGTCTCGCAGCGACTTCCCCAAGCTTTGATTTTTCATGCTATGCTATGTTACGCTCTTTATCTGCCTTTATTCTTGTCCGATCCAGCACGTGCCGGCGGAGTCGGCTCGTAGTGCTGGGGAGATAAGGAGGCTTGAGCTTGTTTTTACTGCCTACACTCGTTCCATTATGTAGCACGATGCTGGCCGGAGGTTCAGCTCGTAGTGCCGTGGAGAGTTAGGCTTTTAGATCGCGTTGATTTGCTTTTGTACCGGCCTACAATTTGTCCGATCCAGCGCGGGTCTTTAAGAGCGCTGGGGAGATAAGTTTAGGCTTTAGTCACGCTATGAAGTCGTCTGTCACGCCGATTGCGGAGTGGTGTTCCCCCCATTACGCCAAACATTGTCTTTTGTTGTCTTGTTATTGTAGTCGCTATTGTTACTATAATACCCGAAGGAACTGTGACATTAATAGAGTTTTACAACAGCATTGTAAAACGCAGTTAATGGAGCGTGACATGCTAATCCTTAAGTTCTACTGTCACGTTAGTTTGTTTACATTGCGTAACGAATACGAGACATGAATGTACATTCATACTCTCTGGTGAATGTGCATTCATACTTTGGTAAATACAATGGCATTTCTGTGTCCATGTTGCAATACTGGCGGCTTCATATATATCATTAGTTTTGTATGGCTAAAAGTAACAACTAGCCGTATTCATGTCTCGCTAAAGCATTGAACAAGCTTTTGTATTCGATGGTACATTAATCGCCATTGGTTTAGTGTTAGACATCAGTCTCTGTATAAAGTGCTGGCATAGTCCAAAGTGTCATTCTCTAAGCTCTTTTAGCTACTGTAAGGAGTACCTTTACGTTAGGTAACTCAAACACTAATTTTTTAAAAAAGTTCACCCCCTTAAGGAACTACAAGCAGTGTAAAGAACATACTGTAGGATGATAACAAATTAATCTTGCTGTAACACCAAAATTAACTTGGGTTAGAACAAATTGACCTAGGTTGAAACACATTGCCCTAGGTTGAAACAAAATGACCTAGGTTGAAAACAAATTGACCTAAAGAAAAATTAACCTGCAACATACATGTATATGTGAACTAATCTGGCACTTTATTGTTGCTCTGCCATGTAGTACTAAAACTAAACTTTGTTCTTAGTTTTTTTTCTTTTTTAATTATTAGGAAACCAGCCATCCCTTGTGCTTACACCTGAGAGATTTAAACATGTGGTGTTTCAGCTGCCAGGCTGAAGTGCAACCATCTGACAGTTCGTCAAGTGCAGGCACTGGTGATGTAGCTAGTCCATCAAGACCCAAGGTAATAAGAACATTTTATCATCTTGTATTGTTTGACAAAATGTCTATACCCTCCCCAAGGAAGGCTTCTTGGTTTGAACCCTTTGAACAGACAACAACAACAACAACAACAAAATTACACTTTCCTTTAATTTTTTTCTTTGGCTTTCAAAACTTTTTTCTCTAGAAATAATGTAATAAAAATTAGACACCATCATGACTGGTCCAGATGGAGCTCTACGAATTTTCTTCCGTCAAATCTTGTTCTTTTATCTCTTACAATTTTGTCAAGTAAGCAGTGATCTCAACTGCCAGACATAACTAATCGATGATCAATGAGTAATCAATGAGTAATCAGTTGATTTGTCATTTATTATTGGCGATGATCAATGAGCAATCGATGAGTAATCAAAGCCCAAAGATTTGGTGGCCTATCGATTACTCATCGATGACATCGATTACCCGTTGATGTAATTGATGACTCATTGATGACCCATTGATTACTCATTGACTATCATACTGCACACGAAAGACACTTTTCATGCTTTGTACCTTTTTTCGTTTGATTCTTTTATCTCTGTTAGACGCATTTTCCTTGTATCTGAAGTTCCTGTTGACCATGTCGAGACGCAAAGTGCTAATCACAAATACAGATGATTCTCAATTGTGCAATATGTCACTTTACCCAACTCTTTATTTTAAAAAATAACAAAGCAACTGAACAGTAACTAACCAGTCTGAAAATGAAACTAACAAGTACGCTGACAAGAATCAACTACTTGGTTATCAATTTTTTTGTGGGTATTTGCTGGCAAAGTAAAACTGCTTCGGCTCGGGCCAACCATCAAGGTATTGTTCAACAACAAACGGCAAAGAAATACTGGAGAACCTTCTTAAGCTTGATTTCCATGTACTACTTAAGCTGAACAGAAAAGAATAAACCTGGAAACATCTGTATGTGTACATTTAAGTTGTTTTAATTTTTTTTCTTTGCCAAATACATTTCCAAACCACAAGAAGATATCGATGAGTAATGGATAAAAACAATGACTAATCAATGCAATCAATAACTAATCAATGACCAGAAATTTTGTGGCCCATCGATTAGTCACTGATTACTCATCGATCATTGGCAGTAATCAACAACTAATCAACTGATTACCTATCGATTACCTATTGATTACTCATTGATTTCATTGATGTCATTGATATCATCGATTAGTTATGTCTAGTAACAGTCATTTTTTAACACAACCACCATGCATGGTATAACACCTCACCCACTCTGCAGTGTGAACTACCTTGTATATTATTCTTGTTGAATTATATCCTGTAGAGGATACAATTACATTTGTGTCTATAGTAACCAAAAATTTACTTAAGGATGTTGAGTATTAGATCAATACTGCATTGTTTTTATTTAGACTCATGAGGTTCTGGATATGGAAGATGCTCTTGAACTAGAGAGGGGCTTGAAGCCAAGAGGTGACAAACCTTTCTTTATTTTAATGAAAACTAGAATGGAAAGTAACTGCACTAAATTTACACTGAAATACATTCACTGGTTTGAGTGAGGACTGTATTGTACAGCAGAGGAATTTGTTCAGTAGCTTTCAGTCTGAGTTGTTTCTCTTTGTAACTACATGTATTCTCAAATGGCATTTTATATCACTTCAGGTTTATGTGGCTTGTCAAACATTGGAAACACCTGCTATATGAATGCTGCTCTGCAGTCTTTGTCAAACTGGTACGTTATTTACTCTTTTTTTAATCGTGTGTACTGCACACAGTGCTTACAAAAATGTCATGTTGTTCAGATCAGGTGTATATGTAATAAGTTTGTTCAGGTAATCAGATGTTCAGTTCAGGCTCTTCAGTCTCAATCCCCTTTCAATCCAATCTTTGTTTAAGCCAGGAGTTCTATTATTAGAGTTAGGGACCAGGCAAATTGACCAGACTGGCTGTGATGATGATCTTGCTGGTCATGAGGACAATAGTGTTGCACACAGTTTCTAAAAATAGATTACATCACCAGAGACCCCCACACAGGGCTCCAAGCTCACTTTTTCAAAAATTCACCTTTTGGCGACCTTCAATTGTAAAATGGTCGCCATAAAAAAATTCAGTCGCCAAGAAAAAGCCTGAAGGGGAGGACACTTTAAAACCTATTACACGAAGGGCTAATGCACCAAACGGCATGTTCTCCACACTTCACTTTGCTACTTCAAGTTCACGTGTTCATGTCGAGTTTCTGAACGACCAGAGGGGAAAAGAGAAAGACAGGTGATGCCGCCGCTTGTTCTATTGATTAAATTCGTCATATTATGGATAATTTTTCAAGCAAGTTTCTCTTTTTATCTGTTGGTCACCAATTGGCGACTTTCACGCGGAACTTTAGTCGCCAAGTATTTTTTCCACTTGCCATGGCGACCAAAATGGTCGCAGCCTGGAGCGCTGCCACATAAAAATAAAAAATAAAGTAAAATCTTAATTGACCACTCCCCCAATAGGGCTTTTCACTTGCTCTCAAAAAAGTAGCACATGTCCAGAATAGTTTGTTTGTCTGAGTCACACCAGGGGTTAAATTTTCCTGAGGTCATTTGTGCGTGACGCTATTTGGCCTGTTGCGCTTTACCACCTGGAAGAAAAGTTTTCTTATAACAAAGTTTTGTTTACAAAGTTTTGCCTTTGCACTGAACCCTTAATGAAACCTCTGCACTTCACTCACGTGCTTGGATCAGCCTTTGTTAATAAATAGTTATGTAATTTTCTGATTGCTGTAATTCACTGTTTGCAGCCCTCCTCTCACCCAGCATTTCTTGGAGTGTGGTAGTTTTGCAAAAGAAACAAAGAACTCCTCTGTCTCCAGGAACTATTCACTTCTAATCAATGAGTTATGGTCTCGAAAAAGGTACATAACTGTCACCCAATTGTTATTTAATTGGTACTGCTAATTTGAGTTAATGCCCAAGTTGCTAGTGGAGGGTGGGTGCCAAAGAAGCCCGGGGGCTGCAACCGCAATCACAACCCCAAGGCACTAGAACACCCGACTGGCCTGCCCAACCCGCAACCAAGCCACGAGCCCCCCGTGCCAAGCCCCCCTCAGGCACCCGTTACACTCAAGCCAGATAGCTCAGTGGAAAGAAAATTATAGGGGGGGATAGGGAGGGAACACCGAGAACCGCAAAATGACAAAAAACTGACCCACAAACGCCACGCTAACAGAGTACTAAACACGCTGCAAGCACATGGGAGACATTGCATGAACTAACCAAGAATGCCCCAGGGCTCCCACGGCCATATGATTGCTGCAAACGCTATGAAACACAACAACGCTAAAACAAACGCTAATACACGGCCAGGACACTGGCCAACGCTTACAAGAACGCCACTGACCAGACTACCTCCTGGTCATAACTCTGTGCATTCACAAACTATAACAAAATGCTACAGAACGCATCAAACGCTCAACAAACACTAACAGATGGCCAAGATACCAACACCGCCTACAAAAAACGCTACTCACCAGATAAGCTCCTAGTTGTTAACTATGTTAAATTTCATTTAACTGTATTATACTGCTGGTGGCTGAGATAGAGTTACTTGTTGAAAATGAAAACAGCATTGTGTGCTAGCATATGCATGCACAGAAATGCAAGACAAGTAAGACTATATATATTTACAATAGGGCTATTTACGTGAGATAAATAAGCCGCATATTATACAAGTCGTGGCTCGCATAAGATGTGAACCTGACTCTTTGCCTATCAAGCCTAGATCAAAGCCCTCGTCTTTCACAAGCCACGGCTTATGTTATCCTCAGCTTGTGTAAGACATAAACTGGTTAATATATACGATTTATACGGTAAGCTCGCGTCTTATGTAAGCAGCAGCTTGTGTAATCAGCGCCTTATTTTTCTTGTATAAATGGCCCATTGAGTCAGTCCAGGGAAGTTAAATGTACATTGTACCTCATTCTATGTAACATCATTAATGCAAGCAAACTTAGTCTCTAGGCAGTTACTCGTTCTTATGCTCATTTCATGTAATTCCCCCCTTTATACTCTGTAATTACATTTTATATTCTTTTCAGACCAAAGTATTTTGTGCCCTCCCAACTCTTACGTAGTGTTCGGTCAATCAACCCACAGTTCAGAGGCTATGGACAACAGGTATTTACCAGTCAGTGATCTATTGTAGTCTTGATCAAGCTATTATGTGTAGTTTTGAGTTCCACTACCAACAAGAGTCACCTTCATCAGTTGTCAGTAATACTGACAACTGTTATTGTGACCCAAAAGCTGTATATCATATGGCATGTGCTTTATTTTGACCTTTTGTTTCTTTCTGGGCTGGGGCTTTATAAATTATCCTCCAGAAAAGTACCACTGACAATACTTTTAGTACTGATTGATCAGGCATGGCTAACTAAGGACTAGTAGCTAAAGAGTTTGTTAAAAAAATGACAAGACAAGACAATATTTATTAACTCACACTTAAACTAATTGCAGAGGATCACTACAGTGTATATGTTGCAGGTAAAATGTGTTCACAGGTAATACCAGTTATCAAACTAGGTCAAATTAGTAGTTTGTATTAAAACTAGGTTAAATCCCTACTTTGTGATTGATGTGTTAAGTCTTTGATTAAACTAGATTAAATGTGTTATTTCAACTAGGTCAAACATGTACTAAATGTAATTCTGAGAAAATTTTCTAATATAAGTGCATTTCTATTGAGGTTTTCTTGCTCCCCAGGGTTTTTTAAGTTTAAATCTCTTTTAAATATTTGTACAAGTTATTATTGTAAGTTGAAAATAGTAAATTCTGGTTTAAGGGTTAGCTTTGTGAAAGTGAAAGGGTCAGTTTTTTAATCAATGTATTGTCAGCTTGGTGCTAGGGTTTCTTTTCTATAGGGCAAGAATTAAGGATCATTTTTGAAAGTTGAATAAAAAGATGAAGCATTTTGTACTGCATTGTGCTGTTTTCACCTGGCAATGTTTTGTTGTTTGGTGTGTCATTTTCCATTTCCTCTTGTTCAAGTCCTGTCATTTCGTTTTTCATTACACCGTCATCTTGTGGTTGTTGGTCACTTGTTTTAGCATCATGACATTCTTTGTTTGGCTCTTTGCCAAAGACTACATAGTAATAAAGTGTTTTCTGTACTGCTCTATGCAGTGATATATTTTTTGTAGGCTGCCTCATGCATGACTTGACACCACTTACTTGGTTGAATCCCGTCTTCTTTTATGATGTTTGTAATGTTTACTTTGATAGTTGCGCTCTACTTGACCTGGAGTAGAAGGATTTCTTGGTGCAATATGTACAAAATGTATCTTGTGTGTCTTTTACACAGATTCTCCATGTTCTTGTTTCTAAATTCACCTCCATTGTCTGAATGCAGTGTTTTGGGGAATCCAAACATGAAAAACAGTTTTTCTAATATTAAGCCACTTGTTCACTTTGCTTTCCTGTAAGGGGTATCATCCAAGAATATTTGATAAAGTGGTCAGACACATGAAGAAGCCATGTGTGTGTTTTCTCTTTACATAATAACATGACAAATTTTTGAAATCTATTAAGTTGATTTGCACATGGTTCATGAAGCCATCTGTTTGATTATTGGATGAGTAATGGCTTTCTTTTGGTATTCTGTTACACTTTTCTGCTGAAGGTGTAAGGTGCACATCGATATAAACAAGTGGACCACCTGTGTAATTCCTGAATACGGCTTTTTAACATTATAGTCTTCTGTCTTGTCTCTTCCTCGGTGAGCTATTGCTGGATGGCAATTTGCCAGTACTGTGAAAATTTCTTTCTTTCAATTGGTACCACATACCTGTTCTGTTCGTCTAGTTTTTTCCCATCTTCAGCAGTCACTTTCCATTGTTTCTCAATTATTCAGCGCTTCTCTTTTCAGTTGATTGTGATGGAGTTTTCTTCTTCTTTCTTCGTTTTGTGCCTTTGCTTTCAGCCATTGATACACTTTTTGGTAGATTAATGAGTCATCAATGTAGATGTTAACTGAGCTAGACTTGTTTTTAGAATTAGGTTTCAGCTCTTCGGGCCTTCAATAAAACCCTTCTGAATCTGTACATCGATTTGCCATTTTTGTTGCGAGCACAGTGCTTGTATGCAAAGCGCATATTTAATGTTATGGTTTCAATTTATTTTTGGCTTAATTTCTTTTAAAACCAGTTTAAATTTTTCAAACTTGTTCATATTTTTCAAACTATAGGTTGAAATTTTCAAACCAGTTTAATTTTTAATTCTGAGCAGAATTTGAGCATGTGTCTTTAAGTTGGTAATTTGGGTTAAGCACTCAAGTTAGTGATTAGGCCTAAGCACTTATTTAGAATGGTTAGCTTTCATGTTAGGCTGGGAACTTTGCATATGACTTAGTAGTTTGGGTTGAGCTCTCAGGTTAGTGATTAGGCCTAACCACTCATTTGGAATTGGTTAGCTTCTTAGTAATTAAGACAAAGTTCATGTATGAATAAACTAAAATTTATAATTTTGTATTTATGAATAAATTAAAATTTATATGAGAGGGGCTTGGGGTGATGAACTGATAATTAAAACAAGTATGAGAGCTCTTGCATCCAGTGCTTTCATGGTCAAGTGGTAATGACAGTGGGAAGCAGATCTAGAGGTTGGCGGTTCAAATCCCGGTGAGTACATGATAAAAAGAAAAAAAAGTAAAACCTGCTGTTCAAGTTTCAGTGGGGGCGGGGAGGGTGATATGTAAAATGGAGAGAATAGTACTTAGTGTAAAAGGTGTGCTTGGAATAGGTGAGGGTTAAAATAGGGGAGAGGAGGTGACAGAAAGAAGACTAGATAGAGTAATTTCTTTTCTGTTTTATTACATAATTTCCTTTTTATTCATCTGCCCCTCCAAAAAAAATGTGCACACAATTGAACCTGCATTGATAACTGATTTGAACTAGGTTGCGTACAAATTCAACCTAGTTTGATGACTGGTTTTACCTGAGAACAGATTTTACCTGCAACATATATACATCATAGGTTGATTAAAGAGAATAATAATTAAAGAGAATAATAATTTTTCCGAGGTCTCCATAAATTCAATATCATGTTGTTGTTTTTTCATCTTTAATATTAGGAAAGTAGTTTAGGTAATTGGAGCCTAGAGGTTAAAGGAATCGTAAGGTTTTTGAGGTAACCTCTGGTAACTATTTACAGCTAATTTTCATAAAAAGGAGCAACAAAGAAGAAATTCAGAATCAGTGGTTACAGAAATGGTTACATGGAACAGTGATGTGACTCAACCAGTGAACTGATTCAGATATTAATTCTCCTGTGGTTTCAAGAAGTCAACAAAAAATAAGACTGGAATGTTGCTGCATAATTTAAGAAATTATTTAACTGTACATGTAGAAGCTATTGTACTTATTGAGTTGTTAATTTAATTTACAGGGTGCGTCAACAGTGATTACATTACATTTGTAGAGTTCATAGGGTAGCTTAGGTCTCCTGTTTACCTGTTTCTTGTTTTGTTTTTGGCAGGATGCTCAGGAATTCCTTCGTTGTATCATGGACCAGTTACATGAAGAGCTGAAGCAACCTGTGCCGTCACTGGCAGAGGATTCAGAGTCATCTGACAGTGATGATGATGAACCAAACCATCACAACAAGAGGTTACTGGGAGGAACAAGTCTTCCTCATAGTGAAAGCCTCCAAAATGGTATGGATGTAGATGACTTCCTGTTAAGAAAATTGGTGAAAAGAAGAGAAAAATAATTTGTTAATAAAAAATGTCCTTGTTTACCTTCTTGAATTTTAGTTGCTGGTGGTAATGGAGGGAGGGATCCTCAACTCTCACTGATAGTGTTTATATCTACACATAATAAACAATTATTGGATGAGGTTGAGCATGATATCATGAATTATCCAAACCGAGGTCTGTGCTATCTGCCAAAGCCGAAGGCTGAGGCAGGTAACACAGACACGAGGTTTTGATAATTCATGATATCATACGAAAACCGAATTCAATAATTGTTTTATTATACATTTTTCACATAATTCATCCTCAGAAACAGAAGCAAAGCGTTCAGCCATTTTGTTTCTGAGGAGAACACTCCAAGGGGCTTAGTAACTAGGCAGACGTTAAACTTGACATGATAAATGCAATATCTGCAGCAGATATTGCATTTATCATGTCAAGTTCACAAGCTATTGTGAATTGATTGAATGCTCTCGACCAATCAGATTTTTCATAGTGAGTCTGATGTATAATAATTGCAATTATATGCTGACTTATGAGTTACAAAGTGGGAACAACCGGACAAAAAATAGTGGACTAGCATCCCATTGAAAGGAATAATAAATACTTCTAGTTGTTTAAGGCAACAAAGAAAGTCTGATAAGTCCTGGTCATAACTTAAGAACTATTTTAAAATAGTTTAATTTAGACTTAGAATCATTGATTTCTCAAGTTATTTATTTCTTCTTACCACAGTTAAATGTTCCATCAAAAAGACAAAAATGTTTTTTAAAACCTAATCATCCAAAAAGAAAACAGTTTTTAATACCGCTTAACTCTCTGAATTCTCTGAAATGGGTTTAGTTAGAAGAAAGAATTGGCAGTTAATTAGGAGAGTTGATATTTTGAGACTTGGATTGAAAAGGCAGGTAATGTTGAGTCTTCTCTCTCTTTATATTTATTGAAATTATAACTGGTGTGTAACTTGCTGTAGGAGACAGTGATGTTGACATGTACTCAGACAGTGGTGAAGATGCCACTGATGACAAACCACTTCACGTTAACTCGATTAAAGAGCAGGCAAACCCAGAGGGAAAACCTGAAGGAGCTACCAACGCAAAACGAAGGAAAACCAAAGAAGATCCTGTTGATCACAATGACGTGACAGTGTTAGTTGAGGATGAGCCAATGAGTGACGGTGAAGTGGAGAAGCAGGAGCAGGTTGAGGAGGATATGGACACTGAAAATACAGCACTAATCAAGGAAGAAAAACCTCTGGATCACAGTTCAAAGGAGAAGCTGAAGCAGAGAGATAGAACAAAGAAGCAGCCAAAGACTGAAACAAGTAAGGATTCTATTGATGTAGTTTTTCTACAAGTATTCTCAACAGCCTTGTTCTAGGATTAAAAAAACTTCTGTTGTCAAATGTTCTAGCATTTTTAGGGTAATTACTAAATCTACTTTAAGGTATAGGAAGTGATTTTTTTATTAGTGCTGTACATTGTAAATTTATCAATTTATACTTTGTTTTGTAGGAAAGAAAAAGAAAAAACCAGTGAACTACAGTAGCATAGTGACAGATTTATTTGATGGCACAATACAGAGTTCAGTGCAGTGTTTAACATGCCACAGGGTACGAAAAATAAAAAACTCAGAGGACCATTTATTTTCATTTTTGTTTTCCTTTACTTACTTTTTGTTATAAATAGCTTAAACAAGGTAAATGAAATCAAGCTGATTTGAAGAAAAGTGAACTAACAAAAAAAAGGAAACTAGAATAAATATGATATACAGGGTTGTAACACACATAGATGCAGAGATTCAGATTTAAAATAAACCGGTTTTACTAAACAGTGCAGTCATTGCTTATAATAGAATTAAGTATATTTTTTTTCTTTATACATTTCATGTTTAAATGTACTTGGTAATACCATTGACAGATCTTTTGCCACTAAGCCCTGATATATCACTTGTATTTTCATTACGTTTTGTCTTCAAACATGGGTGAAAAAGATTATGTGGTGTCAATGATTAATTTTTTGTATGCATTATGTTATTTGTATGTGAAGGTTTCATCAAGAGCAGAAACATTTCAGGATGTGTCTTTACCAATTCCAGGTAAGAAAATAGTCATTCAATTACCTTAAACACCAGTGGATAAGCCACACATTTTTCTTCAAAATTTTATTTAAAAATCAGGGATGCATCTTATATGCAAGAATAGCTGGACAGCATGCCATACATTTGAATAAATTAACACTTTCCATTGAAAGTATTCAATTAAGAGATAGAAAACATGTACTTTGTTACATGCAAATGCTGCTCAGAAAGAGCATTATTTTGGCCCCAAAAAATTTCTGCTTACAGGAACTTTTGTCTGCATTGTTTTGTCTTAAAGGCAACTGGTCATGGACAGTTTTTTTTTTTTCAGGCAAGGATGAACTGACAGTCCTTCATGCTTCACAGTGCACGGCTCTAGCATCATGCTCATCTGTTATGGACAAAGATCAGGATAAAGGATGGATGACAACAATATTTGAATGGCTGAGAAGGTACTGTTACAGTAAGGAATTGCTACCGAGACGACTGTTCTAATTTCTTTGTGATACTTGATATTTCTTTGGTTGATAACTTGAAGCTGAACTGAGCTATGCAATGCTTCTGCATGGGGTAATTACAAGTAAAGATTTCCTTGCTTACTTGATTGATTGCTTGATTGCTAGCCTGCTTGCTTGATTGATTGATTGATTGATTGATTGACTGATTGATTGATGATCGACTGACTCACTGACTCACTGATTGTCTGATCAACTGATCGAGGGACTGACATTCCTGAACTGTTTGTTTTCTTTAGGTGGTTTCTAGGTCCACAAGTCACTCTTCATGACTGTCTGTCAGCATTTTTTCAGCAGATGAATTAAAAGGTGTGTTGTTTTCCTGAGGCATTTTTTTGTCAGTGATAGTATGTGTTCATTGCCTTAAAAACGATATATCTCTTGATTTTATCTGTTTGAACCTTGCATCAGTAAATGATTGAATTATTCTTCTTATGATATAAGCACCAGTGAAATACCATGTAAGCTTTTGCGCGCATACATGATGCCTTCAGGCGTGGAAATAACATCCTATTTCACACATGAAAATGTTACTTTCGCAAGTGAAAAGATCACCACTGCTATGATTACATAGTCCCTTAAAAAAGAACTTACTAGGTGTGTTGCTGTATGATCAATTATAAGTTAGATATTTAACTTTTACAGTAAGATATCAAGTTGAACAGCTAAAGAGAAATTCCTTATTTATGCCCACTCATATCCTATCCTCTATTTATCTGACCAAAACCAATACTACCGGTAAGACCAACCACAGGTGCTTTCAACCCTCTGACATTTCAAACCTGTCAGCAGAATTCTTGATCTGTATCTCTATACGTTTACAGATTTACCTACAAACCGGTATGTATACAGGCTCTGTGCGAAACAACAAGGTTGTAGAAATGGCTTCACTATGCATTGTCAAAATAAATTCATTAATAAAATATTGTCATCAATTTTTCTTAATCAAGTACAAGTTTATTCATCATGTTGCATATTATTATTTTTATCAGGAGATAACATGTACAGTTGCGAAAAGTGTAAAAAGTAAGTTTCTAATTGCTCTTGTCTTATACCATAAGTTGTTTAGTCTGTGCTTAATAATTATTTATTATTAAAAACTGGATCATTGGATGATGCAATTCGAGAGTTTTCATTGGCTAAGCCATCATGGTATATGAGCCATTATACCATGATCTACAAAAATGGTGAGCGTATGCGTGATTTTTTGGGGCCTTTTTGTTTTTATTGTAGTCTAGTTCCGTGGGATGCCTGTGGCATACCACGGTAAAAATCCGGCTGGGTTTGTTTTTTTTTGTAGGGACAAATTGCAAAGCTAGCCAATAGGACTGCGTAAAATCTTTATCGATTTTTGATCGATTTGTCTCATTGAAAAACGTTCCAAAACGTTCCTCGCAAAGTCCTCAAACCTTTCCAGTGAAGAAGTTCTTCCTACAACCGCCGCGAAAACATGAAGGTTGGAGCGCTTTCAAGTAAGCTTAAGTTTTGACAACAGATCGCAAATTTAAAGCAGCTTTTCGGACTTTAGAAACAAAAAATGGCAAAATACATTATAACTTCGAAGTCGAATTCAAGTTTTGGAATGATTGTTAAAGCCACGGGCGTTAAAATGATTGCAAAAGCGGTTGGGAAAACTCAAGCTTTTGCTTTAGCGTGAAGAATAATTTTATTTTGAATCAACATGCGGTCATGCAGGAAAGCACGTCTACGAAATTTTGATCATTTTGTTGCTTTTAAACAGGTTTCTGCACCTCAGCATGAGTGAAAATTTATTGTTATTGAGCATCCTTTCGCATTTCTTTCATTTCGTTCTCTGTATTTGGGAATTTTAGGTTTAAAAGTGAACAGTATCTCGCACGCTGGATTTCTGCATATTTAATTTTACGGCGACCACTAGTCAGCAGCGCGGTTTGTTTATTAGTTAAGTTTATTCGCTTCGTTCAAATGTTTTTTTGGAGTGTTATTCAGCTACTACAGAACTGCCAAGAAAAGAACTAGATGGCCACTGACTTAACATAGTTGAAATACAACTGATCTCAAAATAATTGGCTTGCTTTTGTCGTCTTTTTAAATTTACAACTTTCATCTTTCTTTCGCAGCGCCGTGATATTTCGTCACGCGGCGAAGAAATTAATTGATTTCTTGTTTCCAGATTTGCAGATTGCTTTCGCTCGCTCTGAAATATTCCAAAAAAACGCCAGGGAATTAGGGGTGGCTAGCAGGCAATTTCATGCAGGCATCAATGGGTTTATCTTATTTATCTTCTATAACATAAGACTTTCTTAACGTTTTGCACTGGATGGTTTTCGATTTATTTTTTATTGCGCGGCAATGAAAACGATCTGAAGTTTGCAGTGAGTTCCACGCGTTGTCGAATGTTGCCAACGCATTCCAAAATTATAATAACAGCGCGTTGGAAAGCGTTTCCAACGGGGGTTGAAAAACGTTCAATGCATTTTTGACTTATCTCTTATGCCGGGTTTTTGCAAATAGGTTCACTTACAGACTAATGCAGCATCCCACGGAAACGGCTAGAACACGTCTTGTTTTCTATATTGTGGGGGCGTTTTTAATAAAACAATTATTCCACTCACGCTTGTTGGATATGAGATGATTATAGCCAACTCGGCGCTATGCACCTCGTTGGCTATCTATATCTATCTATATCTATATCTATCTCTAGAATAATCGTTGGATGTTGTCCTTCAGTAGCATTTTGAATGGAATAGTTAAAGATTCAATTGAGGCCTTACACTACTGTAAAATTGATGTTAAAATCGTTAAAAATGTTTAAAAGGATTTTAAACGTTTTTAACGATTTTTAACATCAATTTTACAGTAGTGTAAGGCCTCAATTGAATCTTTAACTATTTCAAACACAACTAGACTTTCATGATCCATGAGAATCAGACGTGTGTGGGAGGAACTGTCTAGAAGAATACAATTATTTTGAATCCTTTTTTAATTGATAATTGTTGGCAGAGGTAATTCTTATTATTTACAATATTTGCATTACGTTCAGCAATTACAATTTCTACTTGTTTGCTTTCAGGTTAAGGAATGGTGTCAAACTTTGCAAAGTAATGCGCCTTCCTGAGGTATGTTGGTGCTTCT
>JAHPZR010007151.1:0-23354 GCA_019787425.1 Platygyra sinensis | reverse complement strand
AAATTGGCGTCGCTATCTTGGCGCGGCCAATGACTGGGCCTACTGACTGTCACTGTTGTATTATGTCTCGTGCGCGCTGAAAATTTATGGAGTGATTATGGGATTTATAGGAGAGATGCTGTTCGAAGGCTCCGTTCCAAAATACATCTGTAGGATCTATCTCAGAGCATTAAATCAGATAGCTATCCAGTAGTCGTCTTAGACATTATAGGTGAGGTATGCGATCCTGGTGGCTTTCAGTCTATACTTATAGATTGTGAAATATTCCAGATAATTTATGAAAGTTATATTGGCACGCGAGTGTCGAAGTTCGAATATCGCAAAATGCTCGGGAGGTGGGTCTACTTAGTCATAATTGGCGAGGCACTTCATATTGGAGAGTCAATGTCTGGCACTCATAAAGTCTAAAAAGACGACTGTAAACAAGAGAAGAAGCGGGCTATTTGAAAATATTAATTCGGGTGCTGGTGCAACGATAGCATTCCTAAAGAAAACCCACCAAGGAACACCCAGAAAAAAACCACCCCTAAAAAACCCCCAAAAGGGATGTAACACGTTCAATCGTTTTCGAGCGGCTTGGCCTCTAGGAATCCAGAACGGCAGGTTTCTAAAACACAGTACGAGATTGTGTTCTGGGATCGGCTTTATCCATTGGTATGCTGCTACAGGTGTGTGTGTACGAGATTATCACTAACAGCAACAATTATACAGAACCTCTACGTGTTAGGTGGAGGTGAGGCGAGAATTTAAACTGTTACAATGGAATACGAAGCGGCGCAGGACCCACAACGTTGGTGGGCATGGAAACGAAAGTTAAGCGTGCGTAAAGGTCATTTATATGGGCAAATTACGTTCAAAAAATAAAAAAAGAATTTAGTTTTAATAATTAAAGCTTCGAAAGGAGTGAAAGCTTGTCTTACGTTTAACGAATTGCTTTGAACTTGAGTACTATTAAACGAAGAGCATAGACTTAAGTACGTGGGCTAAAGACTCAAAGTGATCCATCGGTCGTGATAAACATTGACATGGGAGATACGCTATAAGAGAATGCGAAATTCTAGCATCTTTGTTTATAGTAGGGGTATTGATATACACCTTTAGTGACACTATGCTGCAGATAATCGAGGCGATAAGCGACGCATCGCGTTGTATCAATTTTCTTAACTTATATTCTCTTCTACATAACTAACTCTCACGGATTAGATAAATAAATAAGATGCCGTTCTTGCTGTATGGCAGAAAGAAGTACTAGCCATCTCAATAGCTTGTGACGCATTACTCTGACCGTTCGGTTAATTGTGCGTACTGGCTGAGGCGCTGACTTCTTTTAATGCAGTAAGTTTGCGAGGATCGCGGGGGCGATGGCTTGCTTGAATAGGGGGGTTGGATTATATTTGAGACCTTGTTTAATTACACCTTTTGATAGAACGTGAAATCGCAGGATATTTTTCCGTACCATGTAGGTGTACTTTTTAAAGAACCTGGATCATGGAAGAAAAGATAAATTGAAGGCTTTGGTGGAAAAGGGCGTTAGGTTTTTTACTCAAAAATGAAATTTATCAAAAACGCTCCAAATTTCGCATGCAGTTTTGTTTAGGTGCGTTAGACAATGTTCTGCATGTTTTTTTGCTGAAGTTTGTTTCGTTTTCGAGATATTACGTATGCAAAAAACCCTGTATTTGTTGTCACGTCAGCACGTGACCGCAAAGACGGTAATTTCACTTAAAATCCAGCAAAATATTGATCTTTTGCAACGTGTAACCTCATAAAGTGTTGATGTCAGGTTAAAACCGTTAAAACTTTTATTTCACGTTAACGTGCGACCGCAAAGATGTTCGGTTCACTCAAATTACAGCCAGATGTTAATTTCCCGCAATGCGCAAACTAGACAATGTTGATATCAGGTCATTTACAGAGACTTAAAATTTTGATTTCACATTATCACGCCACCGCAAGGACTTAAACCCTTAGGGTTTTACTTAGGGTTAGGGTTACCGCTCAAAACTAGGGCTAGCGTTGAAGGGTTACGGAACAAGGTTAGGCTTAGAGTTAACGCTTAGGGCTACGGTTTGAAACTAGGGTTACCGCTTGAAACTAGGGTTACCGCTTGAAACTAGGGTTACCGCTTGAAATAGGGTTACCGCTTGAAACTAGGGTTACGGAACAAGGTTAGGCTTAGAGTTAACGCTTAGGGCTACGGCTTGAAACTAGGGTTACCGCTTGAAACTAGGGTTACGGAACAAGATTAGGCTTAGAGTTAACGCTTAGGGCTACCGCTTGAAACTAGGGTTACCGCTTGAAATAGGGTTACCGCTTGAAACTAGGGTTACGGAACAAGGTTAGGCTTAGAGTTAACGCTTAGGGCTACGGCTTGAAACTAGGGTTACCGCTTGAAACTAGGGTTACGGAACAAGATTAGGCTTAGAGTTAACGCTTAGGGCTACCGCTTGAAACTAGGGTTACCGCTTCAAATAGGGTTACCGCTTGAAACTAGGGTTACGGAACAAGGTTAGGCTTAGAGTTAACGTTTAGTGTTACCGCTTGAAACTCCGGGGTTAGCGTTGAAGGGTGAGGGTTATTGCCGAGGGTTAGCGCTAGCGCTTCATTGTTAGGGTTAGCGCTTCGGATAACGTTAGAGTTAAGGTCAGGACGCGTTAGGGTTAGTGCAGTGTTAGGCCAAGGAGAACAATCAAGATGTAACCTTAAAAACTGTTGATTTCAGGTTTTTAAAACCGTTAAAATTGTGATTTCACGTTATCACGCGACCGCAAAGACGTTAATTTCACTCAAATTACAGCCAGTTCACTTTACGCGATTTCGCGTTAAGGCATGACGGCAAGGATGTTGATTTCACTTCAAATCCAGCAAGCTGTTCATTTCACCCAGCACGTAAACTCGAAAACGTCGATTTCGGGCCTAAATAGGTTAAAATGTTGATTTCACTTTAAAGCGTCACAGCAACTATCTCTATTTCATTTTAACTGCCTGCAACGTATAAGCTTAAAAATGTAGGGCTGACAGATTAACAGATTAACCCTTCTGTGCAACGTACAGGTCTCTCTCCTTACATCTGCATGGCCCCTGATCCCAGAAGTTTAAAACACTACAAATCATGCCGATTTGAAGTAAAATCAACGCAACCTGGATCACAGATCTATGTTTTGAATCAATCGATCGCTTCTTGTTGGCCATTATTATGTTGGAATAAAAAAGGAAAAAAACACGCTCTGTAATTAGTTAAATATTATTGTGATTTATAGACTGCGAGCAGTCTCTCTTTTGCTCGAAAATCCGTAGGGAAACACGGAAGGAAGAACTCGAAACAACATCTGCGTGCCAGCGTAATATGCGAAGCCGCGAGCCGTACGTAGCGCGGGCGTCGGAAGACGAGTGTGATTTACGGAGTCTTGTCTTGTCTTGTCTTGTCTTGGCTTGTCTTGCCGAACGTGATCGAAATGCATGCCGGGAAGGTTCTGTTACACCTCGTGCGCGGGTAAACATGGAGGATGATGCAAGAAAAATTTTATAAGTCTAAAAGCAGTTCTCATTTTCCAAACTTTGAAGCTAGCAACGCTTGGCAAATGGGCCACAACTCACGACAGGGTTTTATTCTTGGGCAAGAACTGCTCTTGGACTTTGCTGCCTGGATCGACCTGACTTCGAACGCTGATAACTGACTTGCCGCTGATATCAGTTGCGTTGGAAGTTACAGAACACGTTTTGCTTCTTTAAAACATGCTGGTGACTTACGGGTTATCAAGGCTTTATGATGCCTATCAACCACCAGGCAGGCTACAAGGTACTTAAAAACAATGCTTAAGATATTAGTCGAAAGAGCTGTACTGCATCATGCATCACTTCTCTTTGCTTTGACGCTCGATCGAAATTCACGTGTTGTCTCACGTCACAATAAGCTGTATAAAAAAATCTCTCCAGATTCCCGCTCTATACGCATTTTTTTTAAAATAGATATCTTCATTTTTGAAAAAAGAAAAGGAACAGAGCGAAAAAAAAAATTGAGCGACCTCGTGTCGAACCGGTGTCACGGCAAAACAAATTCGAATCTGGCCCGTTCAGCGCCTCATCCGCTTGTGCTAACGAAGCAGTAGTAAGAGCTTAAGGTATTATAGTGAGTTGATCGCTTAGCGAAACAAAAGGTTTCTTTTGTTTTCCATTCAACAAAAGGTCCCCAGAGGATGCCCTTGGAAAAATGTGTTTTTTTGCATACGTAATATCTCAAAAAGGAAGCAAACTTCAGGGAAAAAACATGCAGAACATTGTTTGACACACGGAAACAAAACTGCATGCGAAATTTGGAGCGTTTTCGACAAAGTTCACTTTTCAGTAAAAAACCTAACGCCCTTTTTCCACCGAAGCCTTCACATAAATGAAGTTTAATTAATTGAAACTCAGTTAATTAAATTTGCATTTCAATCCATTCCATTTCATGAAGGCTTCGGTGGAAAAAGGGCGTTAGGTTTTTTACTCAAAAATGAAATTTATCAAAAACGCTCCAAATTTCGCATGCAGTTTTGTTTAGGTGCGTTAGACAATGTTCTGCATGTTTTTTTGCTGAAGTTTGTTTCGTTTTCGAGATATTACGTATGCAAAAAACCCTGTATTTGTTGTCACGTCAGCACGTGACCGCAAAGACGGTAATTTCACTTAAAATCCAGCAAAATATTGATCTTTTGCAACGTGTAACCTCAAAAAGTGTTGATGTCAGGTTAAAACCGTTAAAACTTTTATTTCACGTTAACGTGCGACCGCAAAGACGTTCGGTTCACTCAAATTACAGCCAGATGTTAATTTCCCGCAATGCGCAAGCTAGACAATGTTGATATCAGGTCATTTACAGAGACTTAAAATTTTAATTTCACATTATCACGCCACCGCAAGGACTTAAACCCTTAGGGTTTTACTTAGGGTTAGGGTTACCGCTCGAAACTAGGGCTAGCGTTGAAGGGTTACGGAACAAGGTTAGGCTTAGAGTTAACGCTTAGGGCTACGGCTTGAAACTAGGGTTACCGCTTGAAACTAGGGTTACGGAACAAGATTAGGCTTAGAGTTAACGCTTAGGGCTACCGCTTGAAACTAGGGTTACCGCTTCAAGGGTTAGGGTTAGGGTTAGGGTTACAAAATTGCCCTTTTCTGGTGATAACGGTACTATGACACCTTTGACACAGTATAGGTGCACTGGCCAGACCATTAGGAAGACAAATATACTGAAAATATTTGCCTTCAAACCAGAACTTTAAATATTTTTGGGGGGAGAGGTTAATAAGGACCATATAAGAGGCTTCCTTCAGGTCCACCGAAGCCCTGTAACAACCTGGTTTCATCATGCTTATGGCAGTCTCAAGCGTGTCCATTTTAAGCGGTTATACTCTACAAATTTATTAAACTGTTTCCGGTTTAGGATAGTACGATGACTGCCGTCCTTTTGGCGCACAAGGTAGTGGATACAAAATCGCCCTTTTCCGGTGATGACTGAACTATGACACCTTTAAGTGATAAAATCTGCATATACATGATTGTAAAAAATGTGTAACTTCAAAACAAAATAATTGATCGTAAATAATAAACGATGATTAATTATTTTGTGATTCAGTTGATAACAGCAGCTTTTTCCTGAATTGCTTGTGCTGTCCTCTGATCATGAGGTTAACTGCATCTTGGTCAGCCTGGCACTGCTCTTTCATGATGCCTGGAATTACTGAGTCAACAATGTTTTCAGCAAAAATGCATTTTCAAATGTCTAGTTATGTTGTTATTTAATGAGCAGCTATGTGAGGTCCTTTATCCATACTGTATTACAGCTGATGAATCTAGATAATTAATAAATTATTGATGGTATAAGATCAATGAGTTACTTGCAGTAGATAATCGCAGCACTTGCTTGGTTCAGTGCACCCCTTTCCTTCCCCTTTTGTAGTTTGCAGTTAGTCCCTTTACAGTGCTGCACGGGGTACCAGGAACACCCAGACTGTTTTTGACATTTTTTGACATATTTTTGAATTGATACAAGCAGGATAGAATTCGGTTGGATATCAAATATGACTAAAGTGTCAGACTTTTAAAAGCTTGTGAAAGTCCCAGTAACTTGACGGGCCCGAAATCAGAAGCAAAATTCCCATTAAATTTTTGTATTTTTTATTATTTCCCAAAATGCTGAGGTTCACTGATCAAGTTCATTTTCGATTGGATTTGAGCAGGAGGCAGTCAACATCTTCTTGACACCTTTCTCTCAAAAAGGGTGTCATGAAATTTTGATTATTTGTTTGTTTATTTTTGACACCCTGTGTTAAACTTTGAGAGTTCAAACAAGTAAAAATAAATTCCCAACACCCTTTGCTTGGCCTGATTATCGAGCAAAATTAGTCATGTGCAAACCTTTTCAAACCTGTACAGCTGCATCAGACGTTTGGGGGCTCAAGCAGCTTTCCAATTTTTCTGGCAATTCCACTAAAAGATTTTTTGTCAGTTCTCAAGAGGCTGTTCCAGCCATATCTTCGACTTGCCTTTCCATCAGCATTCTGTTGCTCCCAGACATCAAAGGAGACCCCACAAGATCTAATTACTTGGATTAATTTCTTCAAGTGAAGACGTTGGGACTCTCCTTTTCTTGTTGAAGTCGTTATCTTGATCCCAATTCAAACATTCAGTAATGATGTTTTCAGTTAAAATGCCAGTTACTCTCAACATTAAGTGTAGCTCGTCAACCACTACATGGTTAAGTTCAATGTTAAGAAGTGGCTTTTTGTCACAACAAGAATTGTCTTCAGAATGAGATAATATTGGTAATTTCTGCTGGGGATCTTGCAAATAGTGGTATTTTGTAGGTAGAGTAGTTTTTAGCCAACTTCCATCGGTCAGTTTTATGCACTTTGCACCATGTGTGGGGAATTAGAAAGGATAGCCCACACTGTCTTGTCTTCACTAGATTTTATTCTTCTCCTCTCCGATCCTTGCTAGATTTCACAACTCTTCGACTCAACGGATCCAAAAAATTACTTTGACTAAAAAAAACTCAAAATAAATCACAAACAATTGTTTCTTATCTTCGCGGTACACCTTGGTTAAAAAACGCTGATTGGTTAGACACTAATCTTCCAGACATAAGAATAACAAAGATTTCCGGACAAACATTTCACAATCACTATTTGATATCTATGCTATTATTCTGTTTCCGACACGGGCATAATTTGATGTGGCACCCTTAAGTCCCAACATAAGAGTAAATTAATAGTCTCCTTCTAGAAATAATTCAGTTTGTAGTTCTTTTCCATTTACTGTAAGTTTGCCAGAGGGAATCATTTTGTTGTCTTCAAAGATTCCACCAAATGACTCTTGCAGTGTCTGGTAGCACTCGGAAGCATTTACAATTGCAATTGTTGTTTTTCCTTAGGCAGACATAACAGACCGTTCAGTTTGTAAAATTGAAAAGGAAAGAAGAATAAAGTTTGAATTTCTGATCATCCATGCTCCATCACCATTGATTTTATTTGTATCTTGTCCTCTGCACTAAAAGAAGGGTTTCGGTGGAGGTAGTCCTGGATGTGTTCTTGGAATAAAGGTTCCACTGAACGTACTTTAGCCTCAGTGTATTTCCTTTGGAGTGACAATGTGGCACATTTTGTTTAGATATTCACGGCATTTATTTACTAGATAGGATCTTGGGAGGCAATCAAATGACATAATTAGTCCCCAGAGCCACCTGGCCCTCTTAACCGGGCACAAGGACCACAGGACTCTGGGGACACAGGATTGAAAGCCTGAGATTCTGGGACTTCTTACGGCGTTAATCGGCTTCTCTCAAACTGTCATTGTCTCTGAATTTAGGTATTGACACACAATCCTCCTTTAGAGTCATTGACACTTCAGGAGGAGCAGATAGATGCCATAAGAAGTCCTAGAATCTTGGACCTTCCAATCCTGTGCTGCCAGAGCCCTCGGGTCCTTGTGTCCAACCTTCACCTGTTAAGAGAGCCAGGTGGCTCTTGGGACGAGAATGTAGTTGTTCCCGATCCAAAGTCTTGTATTAACTCAGCACCTCGCTTTTATAACAATAAAAAACTCAAAATAAATTTTAGAATTTTTTAAGCCTGTCTTTCAAAAGAGCAAGAAATGTCCTCTTCTATTCAATCTCCAGTTGGAGTTTCTCCCAGTCTCTCTGCTGCTTCATATTTCTGTTTCTCAAATTCAAACTCTTTTTTCCCTTGTTCTAACTCAAGCTCCTTAAAATTAGCTTTCCTTTCATTTTTCTTTTCCAGCATCTCTTGGGCTGAAAGCTTTGATGCCCTTTTTTGGATTTTGACTGGCTTTGGTTTTGAAGCTGGAGAAAAAAAAATGTTTTAATGAACTTAACAACCAGTTTTCTAAAATGCAGTTCCATTAATCCAGCAAGTCCATGAGAACACAAAATCCTGAAATATAGCCCCATTGTCTTTTAAGCGTGTAATCCTATTCTTTTCAACTCTTAAAACAACAATCCTTTTAGGAATAGCATGAGGGCTAAATTTTGGAATTACAATCCTAGTGAAATGGATGAGGGACTTAATGCCAGATGAATATACAAGTTTAAACAAACCTAGGAGATTGACAAAGTAGCAGTGGTGAATCAAGGGGTGGCATGCAGAAAACCAAAATAATATGTATACTGGTTGCTTAAAAAGGAAAAATAGAAATTAAACATTTCTTTACAATGTACCTGCAAATAGACAGTATGTAATGCAAGAATGTAGCCATCAATGTTTTAGGCAGTCAAAAAAAGGAGGAAGGAGGACATGGCAAATGGTAAGTTAAAACAAACACAATGGAAAGTTTCAATGGAAAATTAAAAATTGGCATATTCACATGATATGGTAGAATTCACTAACATAAAGTTCAAACATACAAAATGGAAAAGTTTTAATAAAATTATAAATCGGCATATTCACATATGGGTTTAATTAATGTCCGGCAACACTAATTCTTAAATTCCCAAACTCTAAAACATCCTCTGGGAACAGATTAGAATTAACATAATCGAACCTGAAGTCCAGTGAGTTAAAAACATGGAGACAGAAACAGGTGTGGAAGAATGTATTAAGCAAAGGAATGCCATCGGCTCAAATAGGTGTAGTCTCATTTCTCGAAATAACAGTGAGTCTGATAGCATGATGTCTGGTCAGCTGCATAATCTGATATCATGTGGTCGAGGGCCTCCCAGTATGCTGCCCAGCAATTCATGTGAATGCGATAAGGGAACTGTAACAGAATCAAATGTACATCGTATGAGATGAGAGACTATTGCACGATAGCATGATTCACAAATGAAGTACTTACATTCACGACAGATCAAATTTCTCATTGTTTGCTCTATAGAGTGTCAACATTTCTTGGGCCACCAGCCGTTGTGGCTCTTCGTGAATGGCGTCTTCGAATTCTACAGTGGGCTCTTCCTGGATTTCTTTCACAGTCCGCGGCTGTTTTGTTCCAGAGCTAGCCCACTTGAACGTCTACTAAAGCGTTGACTTTCCATTTAGAATAATCACTTATTGAGCTTTACCAATAGTCTGTGGGCGACGAAAGGGATGTTTCAACATTAAAATTTGTTTGTGGACTAAAAATGGTACACGTTCATTGGTTCTAAAATCAAACATTTGATTGAATGCACGACAGAACATGGTTTCAGGCTGCAACCTTGAAAAAATAAAGCAGAGCGATCTTCAGAAAAATTAAGAATACGGTGCTCTGATTGGATGCAGGCTAAAATCAAGTTCCACAATGTGACCTTAAAAAAAATTGGATCAAACTTTGCAACAAAACAGTGCGCTAATTGGGTCAAAGATCAAGTGTCTGATTGGACGAAACAAGAAACGTAGTTTCCTGAGAAGTCTGCCTCCACCATACTCGAGTTATTTGATGCATACTTTTAATCTTCTCCAGTTCTGTCTCACTTCCAGTAACGTTATTGAGTTGACTAATGGTGAGTTGTGTGAGGCTTTGGATCAGTTTGAAGCTACAATGGTTGAAGTAAGTTTGGTTAAATGTTTATTCACATGGTCCTTCTTTTAAGAGCCATGCGGTGAACATGTAGTCTTTAACTTCTGCTCTCTCTTTTAGGTGCGATGAATTACAGTATTGTGCAAAAGTAATGCAAATGACTTTTGTCGAAATTCCTTGCTTTTCAGGGGAGGTGAAGGTGAAGGTGAAGGCAATTTGCAAAACATATTTGGAAATGTTACTTATAGTATAGATCATTTGACTGTTGCTAATGTACTCATTGGAGCATGAGGTTAACTCCTGGTTTGAAGCCAAGGATGTTGATGTTGATGTTATAAAACTTGCAGATTTTATTCCCCTTCCTGTCATTCTTTTGTTGTCTTCACCTCAACGAAACTTTTTTTAAGCTGCTGCTTCCAGTTGTTGGAACATTGTACACCTGTTGGCTGGTAGCCCTTTTTCTTCATTTCTGTGGCAGTTGTTTCCCATATGCTCTTGGATTTGAAGATGACATCTGCAAACTTCGGTTCATGCACCTGGACAATTAACAATTGATTAACAATTCTACACACTTGTCTGTCCACTGCATAAAATGATTTTCGTTTATGGTGGAGCAAGTTGGTACAACTTTGTGTTCTAAAACTAGGCCTATTTGTATTAGTTGCTCAACATCCAGAGTTTCATACACAGACGCCATCTTTCTTGTTTACAAGAAGCGTCAGTGTGAGCAGTGATTAAACTAATCAAGCATTTCATCACGCAAGAAGCAGGTATTCGAGCCTGTGAAAATAAAAGCAGTGGCTATCAATGCATTTCTACCGTTTCAACCCAGTTTCATTTGGGTTGAAAACTTAAAGCAACCAAACCAACCGTAAACGGTTTTCTGCCAATAGAACATGAAACAACTCAACCAACCTGAAACGGTTCATCCCAATATAACACGAACAAAGGTTAATCACATTTAATTTAACCAAATAAATATATTCATTGGATTTTTACACCACATTAATATCAAATTTATACCCCCACATGTCGTGCTATTGGTAAGATTTGCTTTTCTCTGCTTGCCTTCGTTTGTACTGATCTGACCTTTTTGTTTTTCTCAATTCACAGAATATTTGATGGCCTTGTGCATCTAAAATGTGAAAGCATATCCCAACAGGAAGGAGGTGAATTTGGCTTTCATGTAACAGATCACTTGCGTGAGGGTGAAAGCTGGTAGAAAAGCGAAAGTTGTTGATACGACAGGACTAGAAGTATCTTCAATTTTACAAGTAGGACCAAACACCCCTGTCTTTTATAGTCAAAAGTACTACAGATATTGTTAAGATTGCAATTTACATGCTGCGATTGATCGTATGGTTAGAGGACTTTTTGTTAATGTTCTCGCATGCTATTGTACCTTAAATAAATGAGCTGTTTGCTGTTATTGCTCTGGAATTTAATCTAATTTTCATGGTCTCTTGATCAGCCAAGATATATAGCGTACATCTCGCCACGTAATGCATGTTTACATTTAGCTCGGCAGCAAGCATGCCACCTGCGTTGCCTCTGTTGAACGAGCACGGTTGTGCTCATTTTTCAAAAGACTTACTACATAGTGCATCAAAATTTACTCATCTGTAAACAGTTATTGAACATCTGTACATCTGGATTACTAGAAGGTTCCTAAGTCACCATGGAACACTAATGTCACAAACAGCTTGGCGTGAAGGTATGTGCATGTGTACAATTTGTTTAATAGCAAACACTATGTCATGCGAACCGTCTGAATGGCTTTCATTAAGTTGTTACATAGTTTTGTTCTTTCAAGCCTTAAAGTTTTAATTCTTACAGCCCTGCCTTTTAAGCCTAACCACTTTAAGGCCATATTTCCTATCCTCCTGTTCCGTCTGTGCGAGCCTTAAGAATGTCAGGCTTTGAGCCTTAACCTTGAAAATGGACTTTATTTTTTTAACAGAAGGCTTAAAAAAATTAAGGTTAGGCTATTGAAATTTTGGTCTCTCTCAGGCTAAAAAATTAGACTAAAATAGGTTATTGTCAGGCCAGACATTTTCAACTGGTTTACTTAATATATCGATAATTTCGTGTTCAATTTCTTAACCCATTGACTCCTGTGCCGCCCATAACCACCCATGACGGGTCTTGGCCTTTCTTCCACTCTGACGTCATCACTTTTGACCAAAATTGTCATCTATACTCAACTTCCGCATGGAGGAAAAGATCTTTTCAATGATGCCTAGATCAGAGTGATTGGGCCTAATGGAGCCTGAGATATGCACAAAAATGCTCAAAGAGATGAGTGAAATACTCGGAGCAAAATTTCCAGCCAATACACCTAGCTGCTCCATGGTAAAAATTGGCTGCCTCGATGACTGTTTCTTAGAAGTTTGTTAACCGCAAGCACAAGCCCAGTAAAAGGTCAATAACTGCAGCAAAAAGAAAAGAAAACGAGAAAAAGGGAAGAGGAAAAAAATTCAAAAATTGAAAAAGCCTAAGGACGTAGGTCACCCTGTCCAGAAAGTAATTCATATTTGTACTGCGGTTGTAGATGAATGTGAGGAGTGATCATAGCAGTAAATTTTCCAATTTAAGCAATTGAAAGAAGAAGCCCGAAAAAAAAAGCAGGGCCTCAACGGAATTTGAACCCATGACCTGTGATACCGGCGCGATGCTCTATCAACTGAGCTATGAAGCCACACATTGGAAGCAAGGTCAATTTATTGAGTTCATATTTTCCCGTGAAGTGATGTGAAGTACAAATTCATATTTGCACTGCGGTTGTAGATGAATGTGAGGAGTGATCATAGCGGTAAATTTTCCAATTTAAGCAATTGGAAAGAAGAAGCCTGATAAAAATCAGGGCTTTAACGGGATTCCTGATTTTTTTTCAGGCTTCTTCTTTCCAATTGCTTAAATTGGAAAATTTACTGCTATGATCACTCCTCACATTCATCTACAACTGCAGTACAAATATGAATTACTTCATACATACTTCACACTACTTTACAAGTCGTCTTAAAGGGTAAACAAGTAAACCAGGAAAAACCAAAGTTGATGGATATCGGTAATATATTGCATCAAATAAATGATCGTAAACTGAAGCAACAATATGAACTTAATTTCTATCAATTCAGCGGAAAGGTTGCATAACAAATAGTCAAAGCTTACACGAGACAAACTTACGATTGGAATCGATACATAACAAAATTAAATAACAATACAAAAAAATAGCCAGCATAAACATTATGCTAAAGTACTAAATATGATTTGATCACAGAATTACACAACGAAAGGAACTAAATAACAGCTCAAAGATCTCAACCTAGAAGGTGGCCGTTTACTGTAGTAATGTTAAAAACATTTTCTAACTTAGACGATTATGAAACAATTAACGCTGTGCAAATGTTCCTTTCTATTCTTTCACCCATAGCTATAAAGTCGTAACCTAATCAGAATAACAAATGTACTCACATATCGGTCCCACTTGAGCCAATGGTTAGGAAATCAGGAAACATAAAGAGTTCAAGGTTGACAAGGCCATGCCAAATGGAATGAAAAATTACTTCAGCGGGATGCTAACTCAGCTTTTATATGAGAGTGGTGACGCTTAAAGGTCCGATTACAGAACCAATAAAAAGGGAAGTAAACATTGTAACTCGTTGGTAACTAAGATATAGAGACAGTCATTAACTAATCAAAATTGGCCTTTGTCTAGTGTCTTTAACAAGTAAGCTACAATTATTACAGACTAAGTTAAGTGATGATTGATTCTCAAAAATAATACTAAATTAACTTGAAGGTGCAATTTATGTGGTGCAATAATACATCTTGCCAACTTAAACCAGGTTCACTAAATGTGAAAATGCTTCAAGCAGCTGTGTACTGTTCTTTTTACCCTCTTCATACTGCTGCCATAAGCTTAACAGCTTCTTCCTTTTCTTATACATTTTTCGTTGATGATTTTGCAGCCTTCTCTCTGACACAAGTCTGATCTGAAGCAACACCAGAGCTGCTTCCTTGTGCAGGAGTTGTATTAGGACGTATAGTGGCAGGTTGGACTTGCCCTTGATGTGTCAATTCAGGCCATTATGCCATCCCTTGAGGTCATTGTTGGTTCTCACTGTTTCCATGTGCACGCTCCAGGTGGCTGGTGGGAAAGTGTGGGCAGTAACCCAGTTGTCTGCAACAAAGTTGGTGGATTTCTCCAAACCTTCTGTCATTGCTTGTTGCTGTAGCCAGTTAAATCTTCACTGCGTCTTCACTGTCGGTAGGAATGGAAGAGCCCTCAGGTTTCTGTTGTACTGTGGGTACCACTGTCATGCATGTAGGCCTCCTGAAGCCCAAGCTCTTAAAAAAATGGAAAGTATGTTAGATACACTGCATTTGAACACATTAGGGCAGCAGTGCAATTCGCAGTAAACCTCGGGTAATTCACTTGGAAATGATGTGCTGCCAGGTTCTTTTCAAACTTGGCACAATTTTAGTCATGCATAGGACATTAAAAATGCAATAAAAAGAAGACGCAATGACAATGTAAAAGCAAATACGCCATGTTTCTAAATGATGGCATAAATTATGCTCTACTTCAAAAACTTTCCAAGATGTTGGAAAGTGAAAAATGTTGGAAGTGGTATACAAATTTTCTGATAATTAATATTTCCACTGGGTACTTTCATCATAGAAACATTTAATAAGAATGACTGTTTTGTCTGTAGACAAGTGTAATTTGCATTTGTTAACTGACAGCTGTAATTCAATGATTATACACACCTTCACACATGTTCCCTGTGCTGAACTTTAATTGCCAGCATTGGTAACTAGATTTCACAGTTTGGCTGCCTGCCTTACGAGTGCTTTTTATTTGTTGCGCGCTAGACACCAACAGCTCGGTTGCTTTAGGCAGTATTGTGGTCTTGCTGTTATCAAACACAAGATGATGGCCTGCCTTTTTCCGTTCGATTCTTCTGACTGTTTGTTCATCATCTTGGCTTGATGTAAGTAGAGAAACCGGGTGTTTTCGTTTCAACAGCTGTTCTGTGGCTCCTACACTCCCATGGCTGTAATTTTTCCAAGCCTTTTCCACCCTATATTTGCACGTCCCGCAAACAGCACAAAGCAAACCATCCTTGTTTTTTTCTTTACAAACGTTGGCGAATATTTCTGCAAATTCACCGGTTATGCTCCTTTTTCTCTTTTTATCAACAAAAACAAAGCCACACAAACAGCAACTATCTAAAACAGTGTTACCTGCGCTCGGATCGCTCATGTTTGATTAAAAACAAAAACCTAACCACTGTCCAAGCAAATTGACATAGAACAGGCGCTGAAAGAATAGCTTTTCCCGCGAAAAGGAATGTACATATGTGCGTGGCTGTTTGCAACCGGCCGGCTGGCCGGCCGGCCGGTCAGCATGCTTATCCAGCCTGTGCAGGAGAAATTCCCATGTCCGATAAAGATGGAGCGAACCGGTATTTCTGCTGACACAAGAGAGACTACACGAACGAAAATGGCCCAGGTGCATGGACTCAACTCGCAAATTATCGTACTCTGGAGTTCACGAATTTACCTTCGATTAGTCCACCGTCTGACTTTCTCAGTTGTTGCTTTTCCAGGTCGGTTTACAAACATCCTAAATTTGGAGATTTTTGTCCGGTTTCATGGTTCTCCTTTCAGTGGCACTTCTCGATCGAGTGAAACTCTCCTGCATGAGGCGGACAAAAATGGTGAACAGGCAATCAAACAGTTTGTCGGTGAACAACTTCGAATAAGAATTCACGAAAGTAACACGAAAATAGCTGGACTCTGATTGGGCACAAAAATATTTTTGTGTCCAATCATAGACGAGGATTTCAATTGGTTTCGGAACTGGTCGGTTAGGAGTAGAATCCCAGGTGCTCCCTCTTTCGTTCTTGTAAACTTGGCCGCTTCGACTTTCTCATGACCCAGGGGGGGATGAAAGGCCTTCCCATAATCCTTTGTTTCGAACTATATTATCGAAGTGGGTTGCTCACATGACCATTCATTTCGATCGTGTTTCAGAGTGCTCCGTGCGCCCATTCGACGAATCCAGTGCGACATATCTTCACTGTATCGACCTCTCAACTGAGAAATTTACTCCAGTGACTAGTTTTGCTTGTATGGAAATCTGTTGTGTGCTTGGGCACTTCAGTTCTCCAAGCGATTTGGCCGTAAGACGTCTTTGTTGTTTCCTCTGGAGCAAAGAATCAAAAGTGAAACTGTCGGAATGATGTAAATAAAACAGACAGGCCAAACACGACTCCTACGGTCCGTGCCATTTGTACCTTTGCTGTTTATTTTTCGGTCTTTCAACCTTTTTGTCGCTTCACCGTGCTCTTGTTTATGAAGGGCATTTCGTGTTGTGTTGTAAGGAGAAAACTAGAGCCGCTAGATAGATCGTGCCAAGGCAAATTTTAAGAGGTCACAGGTCTGCATGATTTCCACTGTTATCTGCGTGTTCCTTCGTTGAGTTTGACACCTCTATAATTTACTATGTGTTAGTGTATTGTTTTGGTTCATTTCTGTTGCAAGATTTGTTTTTAAGTCCCCAAGTATTTTCTTTTGAGGGACAAAATATGAAATTTACTGAGAATGTGTTGCTTACTCGCATTCTGTAGTGTGACGCCGGGCCCGGCTATGATTAGAGCTGTTTGCGAGTACAGTAGGTTGATTCTTATCACAGTTATCATATTTGTCCTCCTACGTTTTCTTTCGGAGACGCCGTAGCTTTATTTCAAGAAAGCTATAGGCTTGTCTAGAGAAATTCTAATGTTTCTTGCAGCTATCTGATCGAGCTTATGTTCCTGGAGCTCGATGTATAGGTTTATTTATCCTTTGATCTTTCTAGTACCACAAGATTCAAATTTAACTCATTACGCGCAAGTCTGTTGACTGTGTTGCGTGTTGTATCTGCCATTATTCGGCTTAGTTCTTTCTGGTTTATGAGGTGTTGAGCCACTCTCTATACGTGCTCTCTTGGAGCTGTCCATGATCTGCAATGAAAAAAAACAAAGGGCATATAAAGGAATTGTAGCAAGAACTCGAACCAACATGAATAGTTTGCAGTTCGACAGCCGAGTTGGACAGTTCCTCACATAAGCTTGATCATAACAAACAAGACGTCGACTGTTTTAGAAGAAACCTGGTCCGAAAGATCTCGGAAAACCTTCCTTTCGATAAAAGGGACAATCCAAATACTACTAGGGCAAAAAGCTGAAGTGATGAAACTAAAACTGTTCACAAACACATAGTGCTGTTTTAAAACAAGGCTTCGAAATGAACCTTTCGCGCCGTATTTTTTAGCTATTTTAACCCAGTAATTTTTGCCAATAAACCTGAGTACATTAGAATACATTTAAATTGATTCTTTTCAGTGAAGGTTAAACAAGAGATTTCATGCTTCAATGGGTAAATGTATTCAAGAATATCAGAATAATAAGCATTTAAACTTACCTTGCCGAAAGGTCAGAGAGAAAACAACGGCGACGTCACGGCGTACTGCTCACAAACAAAGCTGTCAAAACAGAACAAAACATAATAGTTACTTAAAGATTATTGGGTATAATTAAAGAAAAGCAATGAAAGACAAATGCAAAATAAAGAACTTACCGATATCTTTAAAGAAAAAAGCAAATGATCCATCCGAAAAACCGGTATTTAACGCGCGAAAACCGCCATTTGCGTGACGTGGCTGTGTGAAAACATGTATTTTTCACTCTAAGCATCATGGGAAGACCTTTCATCCCCCCCTGCTCATGACCCAACTAGCTGCCCCTGGGTCTCCGAGGATGCAGTGTCTACAGATATTACAAAAACAACTCCAGTCAGAGAGGTAAACCCCCTTTTCGCCCATGTACCATCAAATGAAACGGCTACATCAACTACATCATCACTGACTTCATCTCCACATTCCTTCAGGCTGTGCTCGCGAACTCTTATCCCTGCTTGTTTCATTTCATCTTTGGCTTCAGCTTCTAAAGCCTCAAGTATTGTGTCTACTTGTCTGTAGTAAGCAGGTAATGACAGACATGGCATATTCATGATGCTGCAAAAGGTTACTAGACCTTCATAGCCACCTCCTGTCTCCAGGGAATGATAGACTGCACGACGATTTACGTCAAAAGATTGCCCTTTCTTTGTTATTGTATCTGATGTTTTTAATGGTTTAGCTTCAAGGCAGGAGCTACACTAGTAGTCATAGAAGGTCAGAATTATCCCCGTTACTGCCTTCCGCCGCCTTCCGCTGCCTTCCTCCATACTAATGAGGTGTCTTCATACTAATGAAGTGCCTTCCTCCATACTAATAAGCGTTGCTCTAGTACAATAAAAACAATAAGGTTGCCTGGGCTTGCCCGCTAATAGTGAACTTTGATTGGTTCATGAAAAAATCTGTTATCTCTTTAAAATAAAAGCATGTTCTCCGTTGAGTAAGTTTTATTCTTGTCACAAACTTCCAGTAACAAATTTTTGTGATCTGACCTGATTGAGGAAAACGTTACACTAAACGGATATCCGTAAACGGTTAAAAAAACGTATAGGAAATGGATAACAAATGGCTATCAAAAGCATTTAAACGGTTTCCCAGATCGTTCGAACGGTTAAGGAAAAAATCAAACGGACTGGTTCAAGCATTAAAAATGGCTTTCGAAAGCGTTTAAATGGTTTTCAGAAATCGTTCGAACGGCCAGGTAAAATTTCCAAACGGACAGATCGGAAAAGTTTAAACGGTTTTATCAAAACGTTCGAACGGGATAGCATTTTTAATTAAACGATTTCTCAGATAGTCCAAACGGTATAAAAGTAATTCAGCTTATAATCAACACAAAAATAACAGTGGTCACACGGATAACGATCAACGATTTCTACTACTCGACGAACGCGACAAATGCTAAGCGAAAAACCCATAGTTTGTTCGGCTCCGTCGATCGCGTAGCAACAACATCATGACTCAAAACTTCTAAAATACTCATCTCAATATTTAATGATCAATCTATAAAGAAAGCAAAAATGTTTGAAGTACTTACGGAACGGCGACTTTCAGTACAATCGAAGAACATTGTGCATTATGTAACTTTAACAAAAGCTAACATGTCCAGATATCTTATCCTTGTCAAACGGATAACGATCAACGATTTCTACTACTCGACAAATGGAACAAATGCCAAGTGAACCAGTGCAGTTCTTTGATAAAAACTGGAAAATCTGAAAGTCTCTTTCGCACCACAGGACCTTGAACTGTAAACAATAACTATCATCAAACTCTTGCAACGAGTGGGCTTTTCCCGAGGACTCACAATTTGTCACGTGAGAAATACACGTGACAAGCTGGATTGTGCTGTTTACATGGCAAATTGAAACCACGTGCTTCTACTCGCTGTTGGGGAAATACTTTGCAGTGTATGATTTTCCAAACGAAAGGAAGGGAGTTATTAATTCAAGTACTTAGCTTTGAAATTGATTCGAGGCTATCTATTGGATTGTCCGCCATTTCAATAACCTGAGAATGCATTTCCGGTCGTCGTTTCGCGCAGCGGAAAACAGCAACCGGAAGTCCATTTGCAGGCTACCACACCAACGGAAGAAAAGATCTGTAACCAAGGCCAATGTCAAATTCTTGAAGCAAACAGAACTTTTATTTATTATTACTACAAATGTTGTTGCAGATCTCTGATTTAATTTTCCTCTCCAAAAATTAACACTGAATGAGCTATTTATTCGATAACTAAAAAAATTCTTACAAGTTCCCTACGCTTGACAAACCAAGGCGAAAAATTACATTTTTTAAATAAATCCTTACACTACACGAATACACGCGAATTTGCTAGCATGACACTTAGTGTTAATCTTGCCTTTGATAGATCTCCAGATCTTATCCTTTTCTTCATTTGAAGCAACTGGAAACTTACTGAATACTAGAGTTTTTAAAGAATTTAGCTTGCCGCTGTCGAGGCACGCTTTTTTTGTGTGTTCCATTTGTGTTGCTGTTCGCAAGTTCCTCTTTTGTAAAAAAGTAAGGCAACAGCTTTAAGGCACATTTGTGGCGTTCCTTCACCCTGTCCAATGCCTCCTGAACCTTAGTTACCTTCCTCGGTGTGACAGAGGTTCTGATTAGTTCCTCACCGACTCTGTTCAGAGTGCTGGGAGCAGGCAGCTCTACCACTGGAGAGCAGGGTGGAGCAGGATCCTCTTCTCGTAGAGATGGCCGAGTTACAGCATCAATAGTGGAAAAGTCAAGGTCGAGAGGCTCATTCTGGATAATGGGCGTGATTTCTTCAGCAGGGCCATAATCCAAAGTACTGGCGAGCTGCAAAGAAAGAACAAATACATCGTTCATCAATCCTTGGGACGAAATTCAAGTGGCGAACTGCGATTTTACGGGGGGAAGTACTTTTTACTTTACTGATCAAATATCCTGCTCGCTATTTTTGGAGCAAAACCGAAATCGCCCACATTCTAAGTTAACTTGAATCAGAAGAGAACTCACTCTCTTATCATAATAATAAGTTGTATTATGACCCCTTGACTATCGAAAAGCTGATATCTCAAATGACCACATTGCGATTCTAACAATAATACAATTCGTTATTGCAACAACTAGTTTGTTCTGTGAAATATTAACATACCATTTTATTATACCAACAGTGTACATACCAAGGCAGGTGGATTATCTACTCGTTTCTCAAGCGAGTCCAAGCGTTGTTTGATTTCGGAAAAAGAAACAGTCATCTTCTCGTTAAGTGCCTTCAAAGATTCCTGAACAGTCTCCATCATCTAGTACAACAAAAGAAGAAAAGTTCCCGGTGAAATACGCGCCATGACACTTCTTTGAGGAAATACGTTACAGTGCCTACGTAAAGAAGATTTTGACTAACTTTTTATAAAAGTGTCTTTCTAAAAGTTTTGTTATACTAACAAAAGAAGATACTGCATTAAAACATAAGGCGGTCTTTGTGTTTAGCTGTGATTCGAGCGGCCTATACTAAATAAGGTGATACTTTTCGTGTCATTCAAAAGAAAAAATACTGCTTCAGATTACGTTTAACCCTGCAAACTTAGCTAGAAGAAAAGAGATGTTTAAGACGTAGGCAAGACGACATATTGGACGTAGGCGAATCGACCGGCTACCGTTTCCACGCGCGAGTAGCTCTGAGGGGAAACTAGTGTTCTACTACCAAAAACTCTCAAGAGCGATGTTTTAGATATAATGTGGTAATCACAGTATGATAATTATCAGGTTATCGTAAAAAGGTTATCGTAAAAGTGCACACCTCGTTCAAATTTTCCTGTGCTCCGTTTCTCAATGTTTTAAAAGTTTGTTTTTAGCACGCTTCCGTTCGACATTTAAAGTTCTTGTATACGGTTTTTTCTCGCTTGTAAATAGTTGTAAATAGCCTTTCACAGATGTTTGTACATAAGAAAATTGTAAATAAATCATTGGCAGAATTGAATCATGGCTTGTTGTCTGTCTAGCCACGCGCGCGTGTTCCACGCTCGCTCGGGGAAAACACAACGCTAAAATGTGGCGTTTATGGCGCTTTTGGCGTTTCTGGCTGTCGTCGCGTATTAAATTATCGATAAATGTCGTGTCATGAACACTTCTGTTCAGTTGGAATTCAGTTGAAATATGTATTGGTGAATAGTTTGTAAATAATTTCATTTTGATATGCTTTCATGACTTGATCCTACCTCGACGCGTGCCTATGGGAAAACACATCTTAAACAGACCCTTTCTGACCTTTCTACCTTCAAAGAAAAAGATAAATAAAAGTAAATAAAGGAATAAAATTAATTAAAGGAAGTTGGTAACTAGCAGAACCCCAGCCTTCTACTCTTCAAGAAGTCATGGTAACACCTTGAAAATGGATCAGCTGAGATTACTGCCATCCCTGTCTCCATACTTAGGCTTCCACGAATAGTATATACATATTTCACGACTTGGAAAGCCATAGGGATCGTAACCGATGACCTTTCTCAGCCGGAAAACATATATATAATACTCTCCGTGACCATGTTTGAAACCCCTTTCTATAATCTCATAATTGCCTTCCTCTTCCGAAACCCAAGTTTTCCTCGTCAGTAAGGCCAACGTTGCAGTTAAATTGAAGTTACTCTTAAATTTCGACGCGCGCTCTCCGTTGATTTCTACATGGCGGAAATTTATGTGTTCGGCCTGTTCTTTGCTGAGAATCACATCGACGGTTTCAAATGCAACAGCCATTTTGAAGAGTAAGCGGAGAGACTGAAATAACCGATTCGTAAACAGATACACGCGGTGGTAAGTGGCGGTGTGTGGAAAGAAGGTCATATGAAAGGAACTAATGAACTATGGCCCGACCCCAACACAGCTTGTTCAATATTCCTAGAGAGTCATTACTATTTTAATTATCTACTCCATGATGCGTTCTCAAATTTCGTGTATTCCACGTGGACAGTTCTCAAACTTCGCGAAGCAAGATGGTGTTATTCCGAAGTGCTCTTCTTTCTATTTTGTCTGTTTTGGTTTTAATTCCCAAAGGTTTTGCTTCTTCATGTATTGGGAACAAATGTCTTTGTGTGGAGCAGATAAATCTCGTCGATTGTTCCGGAGCGGGGTTAGAGGCGATCCCTAAACAAAGAAAAGAATGGTCAATTATACGACGCTCTCTTTGAGGGATAATCTGTTATTGAAAGTGAATTTTACTTGGATAATGGCACAATTCCCCGATTTAAAAACAGTGGATCTAAGGAACAATCCAATTAATTGCGAGGGAGTCAACGCTGGTGGACCTTTGAAAGTCATAACCGATTGCAAGGCGTCAAAACCTACAACACATCACAGGATAACCGCGAAGGTCATTCCTTCAACAACCCAATCGATCCTCGTCCACAACCTGACACAGTCATTTCATATTAACTCGACCGCTCCAGACTTAACAGACCCGGACCTTCCTTCCACTATGTATTTGACCACTTTGATTGCGAGTATCATTTTAATCCCTTTCGTCATTCTTTGTCTAAGGGTTGTGGTAAAACTATTAGTCACGAAGCGGAGAAGACAACGGCATGAAATTAGACATTCCTTTGAAATGATTCCGTTTAATTTAGAAACCTTCAATGATGAATCCGATGAGCAAGTCATCTTTGACGTTACTGCGTTGTAAGGACTGCCTTTGAATATTTCTTTGTTTGTTTTTATATAGCTTTCCCAAACAGTTGTAAAATAGATTTCGTCTCGTTAAAAGTTGTAAGTAAATCATTGGTTGAATGCTACTAGATATCTAAGTTTTGTTTGTAAAATAGTTTTTAGAGTTCTTGTATACGGTTTTTCTCGCTTGTAAATAGTTGTAAAATAGATTTCGTTTCGTTAA
>JAHPZR010007150.1:55000-60763 GCA_019787425.1 Platygyra sinensis | reverse complement strand
GTGCGGTATTGTAAATTTCGAGTTCATTGTTAGTGAACTCGTGCAGGCAAATCCCGATCATTCACGAGCAATGAGTGCGTTAACCTGTAATTATACCAAGTGTAAACACGTATCTGTAGATGGTGTAGTGCGCGCGCAAAACAAGTGCGAGATAAGCAAATGTTTTACTTACATTGATGTGAGGACAGTAAATTTTTTTCCCACCTGCTGAATCCTGATTGGTCAATTTAAATTTCCCGCGAGCCAGCCGTATGCAAGGATGTAGCAAATCAGGTGAAATCCCATAAGACCGTATTATTTTGAATGCCCACATGTTGTATTACAAAATTTTAGCATACCTGTAAAGTTAAATCCTTCATGTGGTAATGTAGAACAAAATTACTAGGCTTGAATCTTTTGACTTTATGGAAACCTCCTCAAAGATACCACCAGCTCACTTTAGCTAATCCTGACTATATTAGGTGTAGCCCCAATGTCAGTGCTTCTAAGTCAGCTTTAAAAACGTATCTTTTTAAACGTTATTTTAGTTTTTAGGTGAATGTAAGTGTTATTATTCTATTTTCTTCCATTGTGAAGCGCTTTAGAACTTTTGTATAAAGCGCTATATGAATAATGTTATTATTATTATTATTATTAAATAAAAAAAGCCTATCAAGTTTCGTTGTAAAGGTAATTACTATTTTAATTAAGGTGGCTCCCTATAGTTTTAAAAGTACATGTATCTACACCTGAAGAAGGAACTATTTATTTCAACTTAACTTTGGGTTTAAGCTCCTTGCATTCACAGTGAAGATTAGCCACACACAAAAGATTTCTTTTTCGTACATATGAGTGTATTTGAAGACTGTTGCCATGGCAACAAACAATCGTTGCTATAAAAGCACTTAAACATCTATAATTTTTGAAATATTGTACATTTCCTCAAACGCATACTACAAGTTGTAGATAATGCCGTGTTTTGGCAAAATGTATTGTTATATTTCGAAAACGATCCGCTCAGTCCGACTTTTAAGACATTTTCTATTGTGGTCACGTGACATACCAAATATGGACGTGGCTCGAAACATTTAAAGGAAACTTGAATCGAACAAACACGGTAAACTTTGATGCCCACTGGACTTCAGGAGCCAAAAAAGGAGGTTTTGAGATTTCCTTAGCAACAGACTTGTACAGCTGTTGTAGTTAAGTTTCTCCCCCCTTAAGATGCGAAACAGAAGGCTCATTTTACTTAGAATTTGATTTTTGTTGGTCCAGCTAGCATTTAACAATCATGTAACGGGAGTTCATGAAGCTCTTGAATTTTCTAAGTCGTTTATATGTAAAAAAAAAAGGTGAAGACTTTGAAAGACCGCATCAACTGATTGTTCATCTGGTCTGAGTCGAATCTTTTCTATTAAAGTGGGAGACAAAAAAGCTTTACCCAACGAAAGAACCATTGTGGATATTGGTAACAGAGAAAACTTCCGCTGTACGTTACAAAACGAGAATATTGTCAGGTGGTGTGACAGCACAGGCCAGGAGCTCAGTTTCACACCTGGGGGAAGGATCAAGACGTTTAGAAATGGTACATTTATCATAGAAAGCGTTCAGCTGTCTGACGGGGGAACATATCAATGCAGAGGATTAGAATATATTCAGTACTACACTATTTATGTTGACGGTAGGTGAAATAAAATGGTTTAATATGAAAAACTAGCTAGGATTCCCCTTTTGTTAATTTAGAGCCGCCCCCCAAAAGTATGAAAAGATTATATATTTGAACTGTGGAGAAAGAAGTTAATACATGAACGACCACCGCAGCACAAACCTTTCAGTCTTTATTTTCACAGCTGTTTACGGCCGGTGATGATCAATTATGTCTTTACACATAAGCCTATCTTTAATAACTGATCTTACATAAAATAACTATAATTTGGAAATTAAACCTGGAAACAGATTTATTGGTTTTCCCCGTTTATAAGCCTTTGGGTTCTAACGTTTTGTGTTGGTGAGTTCCATGCAATTCGTTACCAAACCGTCGGAATTTAAAAAGCATTTCCGGGCTTGAACGGCTACGAATAACAAACAGCATTAGACCAGATAACATCCCTTTTATTAGATAGATCTTGAAGTATGTATGAAGCGCTAGACATTTAACGACAACGCAGAAGGAAGTAATGTTAGATGTATAATCTATTTCTCTTTACAGCAAGTTTTACCAACAAGAATCCCCAACAAACCCTTGTTGTTGGTACGTCTGGCATCCTTAACTGTAATGCTGAAGGAAATCCAGCTCCTAGGTTCACGTGGACCAGAACAGATGGAAAAGCACTGAATAAAAACAGATTCAAACAACTACCTAACGGGAATATGCATGTCATTCAAGTTCAGCAAATTGACGAGGGAGAATACATTTGTACCATAGAGCAGAGTAAAGGAACCAAGCAGACCACTAGCAAACGTCAACGTATAGACGTTTCTCTTATAGGCAAGACACTTAAAGTCCAATTGACCTCTTTAGCTTAGGCGGATTGTTTTGTCATTGTAGACCGCGTGATATTCTCTGGAGAATTATCCATCTTATAAAATTATTCATTCATACACATGCGACTATTTCAAAATTTAAAAGCAAGAATTCTCAAGCGCATCATCACGTGGTCTACAATGGGAAAACAAACCACCCAAGCTAAATGAGGTCTATTGTTTATTTAAGCAAATAAAACCAAAGGAAACCATGAGGATGAAGAGGTCTCTTTTGAAGATAACAACTGAAAAAAGTCAAAATAACTCTGCCCTTAAAGCATAATATAGCCAGGGTGTTTTTGCTACAACTTAAAAGTTTATCCAACTCCGAAAACTAAAATAATTGAAAAGTTTATCGTAACACCTGAGCGGTCTTAAAAAATTTCAGGCCGAAACACCTCGACCTCCGGGATGTTTTAGTTTCCATACATAAATTTGTTTACATTTAGTATCCTACCTGTATTTCTTATTGTTGGCCACAAGAACGTTTTGGTTGGATACTACTGACTTGTAAGTTGTCCTTCTTATAGTGATAGCCCGAGAGTGCTAGTAGATTCGCTGATAAGATTCCCTCAAGAATTAAGGCTCGCTATTAAGCCTGCTGGAACTTATAAACTCCCTGTGCGCTTGGTCTGCTTGGAGGATTGACGATTCAATGTCTTTATTACGTTCAAAGACTCTTCGCTCCTAAGCAGACATTCTTTGGGCTCGTCACGCAATCTTCCTCCCCCACGTTCGTGGGGGAGGAAGATTGCGTGACGATTGCGTGGCGAGCCCAAAGAATGTCTGCGTAGGAAGCTAGTACGTGTGCTGATCGCAACGAAATCAATAGAAGAAAGCCGAACTACTAAGTAAATTCGATACGTTGGAAATTCAATATTGGTCATTGACATGTCGATTTTGCGTTGATTTTGCTTTTGTTGAATGTCGTACGGATTCCTCAGTAGAAAGGATAAGTGAAAGGTGCTCCTTGTAATTTGGAGCAAATACACTGATATATCGTTTTTGCTTCGCGCTAAACAAAACATTTTCGAGTCGGAGATTGAGCGTTGATTGTTTGTTTGATTCCTTCTGGTAATAAGTTGGAAGTCAGTTAGAGACTGTAATGACACGCCATCCAGGCACGTCCTTACTACGATTGACAGCACCTGTATAGTTCCGTCGACTTATTATGAAATCTTATGGTAGATATTTGATAACTCTTGCAAAACTTTGCAAGCTTGCAAAAGTGGCACTACTGAGTTGTAACCAGAACGTTTCATCCCTAAATGTTCATCTTTCTTCTCAGTTCGCCCACAAGTCAAATTGCTGGGGCCGACCGGATTAAGTCGGCGAGAAGGTGACCTGCTCAATCTGACTTGCATCATCAATGCAGCTATCCCTGAGCCACAAGTGTCCTGGTACAAAAATGGAGCACCACTAGAAGGCGAGAAGGGCAGGAATATAATATTGGCAAAGCTATCAGATGACGATGAGGGATTATACAAGTGTGAAGCAAAAAATATCGGTGGTGTTGCCTATGGTATCGTAAATGTTACTATTGATGGTAAGGCCATAGATTAACTATTTTGCCTTATTGCCTCAGAACAATTATGTCGGGACTCAAAAAATCAGTGAGTCTTTAATTCTTGTGAGTAGTTTGTTTTGTTTTTTCGTAGCATTGGACAAGCATTCTTCCTCGGCGTTCCGTGGTCTCAAGAATATACTTATCTATCAATGCTGTTGACACCGACCATTTAATCATTTATGTTTGCACTGAGTTGTTTTTACTTAAGAATTAAGCCCATTCAGTAGGCCTTATTCCCAAAGTAATCCCTCTCAGTTCAAGAATGATTTTTTAGATCATTTTCGGTGGCGGAAATCCCTGAAGGGTGTAGAAATAGTAAATCTTGTGATTACCGTAGAAATAAAGCCTGTATGAGAGAATGACAACCTTACCTTTCATCTAACTTTTTAACTGTTCCGAAAACTGAGAACAGAGGAGGAAATCTCCATTTGAACTTTTCAGTCATGGCACGTTTTAGTGTCTTAGGATATGGTTATTTCACAGCACTATGTTGAATTAAGCCCAGCAAATACCACTGTCAGGAATAAAAACGCTCATAAATTCTTCTATTTGTTTGTCGCGGTAAAGAAAATATCATTTTGAGCAAAATGTCTTAGGTGTAAAGTTTCCAATAGGCCTTTCGCAGCAGCTGGTCATGTGACCGATAATGTCTAAATTTTAAATTACAGTCGATTGAAAATGAGAGTATTACTTGCTTTGGTGATCGGACAAGAAGGGGCATGTGTTTATAATTGTCTTGGGCGAGGATCACCGATAAGTCAGTTCATGACTGCTTTCAACGGTGTCACATCTCCTTGTGTATCATCTTGGGTTGCGTTTTGCACTATTTCTTAACAATGGCAGTGGGCTTTAACTTTAACATTAACTTAACCTATATATTAAAACCTCAAGTCAGTGGCATCAAAAGTTCCACCGTTTACAGACGTCGTTTTCCAAGTCGAGTGGCTCATATCCACTTTGATTATCTCTCGCAGGATTTTAATGTGTTAAGTGACCTACTGTAATGACTGCTTCCTCCTTAAACAGAAAAACCTACATCTGAAATTATTCCAAAAGAGTATCCCACTCTAATGGTAGGAGATCCACTCAGACTGACCTGCAGGGTCAACAGAGTAACACTGGAGATCACTTGGATGAAAAATGGTGCCTCGAAAATTTCAACAGCCCGAATCGGTCCACGCAAAGGTAACGAAAGTACTCTTTACATTGACAAAGTCGTCCTGGATGACAGCGGCAATTACTCTTGTAAAGCACACAACAGAGCAGGCAATGTGTCCTCTACCGTGAAGATAACTGTCAGTGGTAAGCAATATCAGAATGATGAAAGGTGGTATGGCGACTTTGTAGCCGGGCAGACAGGCTACTTGTCACATGACAAGCTTCAGGAAATTAATTTCTGTTTTTATCTGAGCACCTTAAAGTGGAGGCGCGGTGGCGCGGTGGCCTCATGGTTAGTGCGCTCGTCTCCGGATCGAGTGATCCGGGTTCGAGCCCTGGCCGGGGACATTGTGTTGTGTTCTTGGGCAAGACACTTTACTCTCACAGTGCCCCTCTCCACCCAGGTGTATAAATGGGTACCGGCGAATTTAATGCTGGGGAGTAACCCTGCGATGGACTAGCATCCCATCCAGGGGGGAGTAGAAATACTCTCAGTTGCTTCATGCTAAGGAAACCGGGATAAGCTCCGGCCTGAT
>JAHPZR010007150.1:42500-45000 GCA_019787425.1 Platygyra sinensis | reverse complement strand
ATTCAGGAAGTTGGGGTCAATACAACTGACTCTTTGTAACAAACTTTAATTTCGAATCTGTGCATGACATTAGCAGACTGCAAGTTAGCCTGAATAGAGCTCAGGCTACACTGTTTATGATTTGGCACATGTGACACATTAGTAAAAGAAGTCTGTAGTCTGTAGGCTGTGCAGTCTGCTATTGCCATACACAGATTCGAAATTAAAGTTTGTTACAAAGAGTCAGTTGTATTGACCCCAACTTCCTGAATTGGCTGAAAACCACTGAAGGCAGGTGAGCTGTCCTTGGCCTAAAAGAAAAAAAAAACAGTATTTGTGAACCTGAGCTTTACAGTCGTTTCGATATTTGCACCTATCAATGGTTTGCCCAGGATGGGGAGTTTGGGCAAACCAAGGGGAATTAGACTTCGTAAGTGCACGTGTGTTGGGATTTGACATCCACAACGATCCCCGGCCGGGGTGGGCTATTTGACTTGGAACATACCCAAAACTCATGTGAGCGAGTTTTCCGTGTCCAAGAGTACAGTACATTGTAAGGAGTATTGTGTTGCTTTTTTTAAGCATTTTTTTTATGCCCATCAGTGCTTTGTCTTTAAAGTTCTATAACGTAACAAATTTCTCCTTCAAATTTGAGAAATATTCCTACAAAAGCTCATTTAGATCAAAATTTTCTTCCTACTTACATGTCTTCACTAGATGCCGCCCTGCCATAAGTTCTCGATATTCTCTGTGTTTATAGATTTGCTAGTATACTCCAAATGTAGAATTAAATGAAATTCTAGTCAATTCTAGACCTCAGATACAAACATTGATTGAATAATAGCGGAATAGATATGACCTATTCCAGGTGTGACATACAAATGAATCCAGAAACCTAGCCAAATCTCACCAATGATGACAAGTAGTGCTTTTAATAATTTAATCTACACTATAATTTGTGTCTACAAGAAATACAATTTGTGGTCCCCAGGGGTGGGAATTTGACTTATAATGGAGACCCAAGGGTGGGGAAATTGACATTTGGAAACCTGAAAATGTCAAAATTTCCCTTGGTTGCCCGAATCCCCCATCCTGGGGCAAACCATTGATAGGTGCATTGGTCGTTACGATCCGGCCAAGTCTCAAGTATCTTTCGTTGCAACGGAGTGTCGCATTGATCAGTTTGTTATTTACCATAAAGTAACAATTTTCTTAAGCGAATCAAGATAAATGGAGGATGTATCGAATTGGCTTTAGTTTGTATCGAATCGACCTTAGATGTGTATCGAAACGGCCGGATAGCCGTTTGTGCTTACATAATTTTACACATGGAAATTTTGAAGTAGGAACAGAGACTCACCTCGGACTGTTCCATGTACACTGTACTTTATCAAACGATCACATTGAGGGGCTTCAGTAATTGCCTGCAACTTAATTCATACATTACCGATTAAAAGGCTTTTCGATGAAAGGTTTGTCTATAGGCTTAAACTATAAAACATGTACAAGCGCACACAAGACTAACGAGTTAAAGTTCACTCGAATGCCATCGAGTCTTTTCGTACATCTATATTTCAGCTGAACCTCCGCTCCATCTCAAAAGTTAAGCAAGAAACGGCAGGAAATCAAAGCAAAAGAGAAAAACTAACCTGCTGGATCGTTTTTCGTCGTGGTTAGCCCGATACATCAGCGACAATTCGCAAAGAAATGTAAGAGATAAACGCTCCAACCCAGAGCTCCAACCGTTAAACTGTCCGCCGCGCAAACTTTGATCACATGCAATTTGATCACATGTCAAGTGTCATTGGAAGGCTTGTGGTCCAGGGTGGGGAAAGTAGCCAGCGAAGTATATTTCGACAGCATATTATTTTGTCTTCTTCTTTTTTGCTCTAAATTAACTAATAGAATAAAGGTGTACCTAAAGTTGGATTTTTCTCCTGATGGTCTTGTGTTAACTTAAGGATTCTTACAAAGTTAACAAAGTCCAGGGTGGTATGGGTAAGATAAGAAGTCCATACGCTCCATGCGGGCACAGGAAATGACCTTTGGCCCCCTTTGGCTATGACTACTAGACTGTGTTGCACTTGGGTGTCACGCTCTCTCCCTCATTTGTTTTGAGCTCTTCCCCAAGGCCAGGAACGAAATCCGAGCAAAATAGAGAAAGCCTGCAGACTACCTGTAGATCGGTACAGACTTTCGATCCATGTGAAGTCTGTAAATATTTCACGCACGTTGTAAAATGAACGAATAAGCAGAGACCCTAAGCAGAGGACATACTGAAGATTCAGTTCATCTCTTTCCCAAACCAAACTAAACCAAGCTAAACACGTCACGTAAGCTTGGCTTACGGCTGTCCCACTACAGAGAGGTGGTACAATTAAAAACAGAAAACGAAAGTGAGATTTACAAGAGAAGCGAGTTATCATTACTCTTCCATCAAAGTTAAAGAACTGCCACGGAGACTGGCAAAGAAACATTCATAGTCTGCTGACAGTCGGCTTTTTCATTAGGACTAGCGTTT
>JAHPZR010007150.1:27500-35000 GCA_019787425.1 Platygyra sinensis | reverse complement strand
TCAGTATATTATCATTTTCTTTTGCGCTTGCCGAAAATCTTACCCCGTAATCTCGTACAAATAACGAAGCCCATCTGCCTTTGCTTTTTCCACTTTAAGGTAAGTAAAAAGTAAAGTCTGCATACGAGCCAAGTGGCCCATCAGGCCGGAGCTTATCCCGGTTTCCTTAGCATGAAGCAACTGAGAGTATTTCTACTCCCCCCTGGATGGGATGCTAGTCCATCGCAGGGTTACTCCCCAGCATTAAATTCGCCGGTACCCATTTATACACCTGGGTGGAGAGGGGCACTGTGAGAGTAAAGTGTCTTGCCCAAGAACACAACACAATGTCCCCGGCCAGGGCTCGAACCCGGATCACTCGATCCGGAGACGAGCGCACTAACCATGAGGCCACCGCGCCACCGCGCCTCCACTTTAAGGTGCTCAGATAAAAACAGAAATTAATTTCCTGAAGCTTGTCATGTGACAAGTAGCCTGTCTGCCCGGCTACAAAGTCGCCATACCACCTTTCATCATTCTGATATTGCTTACCACTGACAGTTATCTTCACGGTAGAGGACACATTGCCTGCTCTGTTGTGTGCTTTACAAGAGTAATTGCCGCTGTCATCCAGGACGACTTTGTCAATGTAAAGAGTACTTTCGTTACCTTTGCGTGGACCGATTCGGGCTGTTGAAATTTTCGAGGCACCATTTTTCATCCAAGTGATCTCCAGTGTTACTCTGTTGACCCTGCAGGTCAGTCTGAGTGGATCTCCTACCATTAGAGTGGGATACTCTTTTGGAATAATTTCAGATGTAGGTTTTTCTGTTTAAGGAGGAAGCAGTCATTACAGTAGGTCACTTAACACATTAAAATCCTGCGAGAGATAATCAAAGTGGATATGAGCCACTCGACTTGGAAAACGACGTCTGTAAACGGTGGAACTTTTGATGCCACTGACTTGAGGTTTTAATATATAGGTTAAGTTAATGTTAAAGTTAAAGCCCACTGCCATTGTTAAGAAATAGTGCAAAACGCAACCCAAGATGATACACAAGGAGATGTGACACCGTTGAAAGCAGTCATGAACTGACTTATCGGTGATCCTCGCCCAAGACAATTATAAACACATGCCCCTTCTTGTCCGATCACCAAAGCAAGTAATACTCTCATTTTCAATCGACTGTAATTTAAAATTTAGACATTATCGGTCACATGACCAGCTGCTGCGAAAGGCCTATTGGAAACTTTACACCTAAGACATTTTGCTCAAAATGATATTTTCTTTACCGCGACAAACAAATAGAAGAATTTATGAGCGTTTTTATTCCTGACAGTGGTATTTGCTGGGCTTAATTCAACATAGTGCTGTGAAATAACCATATCCTAAGACACTAAAACGTGCCATGACTGAAAAGTTCAAATGGAGATTTCCTCCTCTGTTCTCAGTTTTCGGAACAGTTAAAAAGTTAGATGAAAGGTAAGGTTGTCATTCTCTCATACAGGCTTTATTTCTACGGTAATCACAAGATTTACTATTTCTACACCCTTCAGGGATTTCCGCCACCGAAAATGATCTAAAAAATCATTCTTGAACTGAGAGGGATTACTTTGGGAATAAGGCCTACTGAATGGGCTTAATTCTTAAGTAAAAACAACTCAGTGCAAACATAAATGATTAAATGGTCGGTGTCAACAGCATTGATAGATAAGTATATTCTTGAGACCACGGAACGCCGAGGAAGAATGCTTGTCCAATGCTACGAAAAAACAAAACAAACTACTCACAAGAATTAAAGACTCACTGATTTTTTGAGTCCCGACATAATTGTTCTGAGGCAATAAGGCAAAATAGTTAATCTATGGCCTTACCATCAATAGTAACATTTACGATACCATAGGCAACACCACCGATATTTTTTGCTTCACACTTGTATAATCCCTCATCGTCATCTGATAGCTTTGCCAATATTATATTCCTGCCCTTCTCGCCTTCTAGTGGTGCTCCATTTTTGTACCAGGACACTTGTGGCTCAGGGATAGCTGCATTGATGATGCAAGTCAGATTGAGCAGGTCACCTTCTCGCCGACTTAATCCGGTCGGCCCCAGCAATTTGACTTGTGGGCGAACTGAGAAGAAAGATGAACATTTAGGGATGAAACGTTCTGGTTACAACTCAGTAGTGCCACTTTTGCAAGCTTGCAAAGTTTTGCAAGAGTTATCAAATATCTACCATAAGATTTCATAATAAGTCGACGGAACTATACAGGTGCTGTCAATCGTAGTAAGGACGTGCCTGGATGGCGTGTCATTACAGTCTCTAACTGACTTCCAACTTATTACCAGAAGGAATCAAACAAACAATCAACGCTCAATCTCCGACTCGAAAATGTTTTGTTTAGCGCGAAGCAAAAACGATATATCAGTGTATTTGCTCCAAATTACAAGGAGCACCTTTCACTTATCCTTTCTACTGAGGAATCCGTACGACATTCAACAAAAGCAAAATCAACGCAAAATCGACATGTCAATGACCAATATTGAATTTCCAACGTATCGAATTTACTTAGTAGTTCGGCTTTCTTCTATTGATTTCGTTGCGATCAGCACACGTACTAGCTTCCTACGCAGACATTCTTTGGGCTCGCCACGCAATCGTCACGCAATCTTCCTCCCCCACGAACGTGGGGGAGGAAGATTGCGTGACGAGCCCAAAGAATGTCTGCTTAGGAGCGAAGAGTCTTTGAACGTAATAAAGACATTGAATCGTCAATCCTCCAAGCAGACCAAGCGCACAGGGAGTTTATAAGTTCCAGCAGGCTTAATAGCGAGCCTTAATTCTTGAGGGAATCTTATCAGCGAATCTACTAGCACTCTCGGGCTATCACTATAAGAAGGACAACTTACAAGTCAGTAGTATCCAACCAAAACGTTCTTGTGGCCAACAATAAGAAATACAGGTAGGATACTAAATGTAAACAAATTTATGTATGGAAACTAAAACATCCCGGAGGTCGAGGTGTTTCGGCCTGAAATTTTTTAAGACCGCTCAGGTGTTACGATAAACTTTTCAATTATTTTAGTTTTCGGAGTTGGATAAACTTTTAAGTTGTAGCAAAAACACCCTGGCTATATTATGCTTTAAGGGCAGAGTTATTTTGACTTTTTTCAGTTGTTATCTTCAAAAGAGACCTCTTCATCCTCATGGTTTCCTTTGGTTTTATTTGCTTAAATAAACAATAGACCTCATTTAGCTTGGGTGGTTTGTTTTCCCATTGTAGACCACGTGATGATGCGCTTGAGAATTCTTGCTTTTAAATTTTGAAATAGTCGCATGTGTATGAATGAATAATTTTATAAGATGGATAATTCTCCAGAGAATATCACGCGGTCTACAATGACAAAACAATCCGCCTAAGCTAAAGAGGTCAATTGGACTTTAAGTGTCTTGCCTATAAGAGAAACGTCTATACGTTGACGTTTGCTAGTGGTCTGCTTGGTTCCTTTACTCTGCTCTATGGTACAAATGTATTCTCCCTCGTCAATTTGCTGAACTTGAATGACATGCATATTCCCGTTAGGTAGTTGTTTGAATCTGTTTTTATTCAGTGCTTTTCCATCTGTTCTGGTCCACGTGAACCTAGGAGCTGGATTTCCTTCAGCATTACAGTTAAGGATGCCAGACGTACCAACAACAAGGGTTTGTTGGGGATTCTTGTTGGTAAAACTTGCTGTAAAGAGAAATAGATTATACATCTAACATTACTTCCTTCTGCGTTGTCGTTAAATGTCTAGCGCTTCATACATACTTCAAGATCTATCTAATAAAAGGGATGTTATCTGGTCTAATGCTGTTTGTTATTCGTAGCCGTTCAAGCCCGGAAATGCTTTTTAAATTCCGACGGTTTGGTAACGAATTGCATGGAACTCACCAACACAAAACGTTAGAACCCAAAGGCTTATAAACGGGGAAAACCAATAAATCTGTTTCCAGGTTTAATTTCCAAATTATAGTTATTTTATGTAAGATCAGTTATTAAAGATAGGCTTATGTGTAAAGACATAATTGATCATCACCGGCCGTAAACAGCTGTGAAAATAAAGACTGAAAGGTTTGTGCTGCGGTGGTCGTTCATGTATTAACTTCTTTCTCCACAGTTCAAATATATAATCTTTTCATACTTTTGGGCGGCGGCTCTAAATTAACAAAAGGGGAATCCTAGCTAGTTTTTCATATTAAACCATTTTATTTCACCTACCGTCAACATAAATAGTGTAGTACTGAATATATTCTAATCCTCTGCATTGATATGTTCCCCCGTCAGACAGCTGAACGCTTTCTATGATAAATGTACCATTTCTAAACGTCTTGATCCTTCCCCCAGGTGTGAAACTGAGCTCCTGGCCTGTGCTGTCACACCACCTGACAATATTCTCGTTTTGTAACGTACAGCGGAAGTTTTCTCTGTTACCAATATCCACAATGGTTCTTTCGTTGGGTAAAGCTTTTTTGTCTCCCACTTTAATAGAAAAGATTCGACTCAGACCAGATGAACAATCAGTTGATGCGGTCTTTCAAAGTCTTCACCTTTTTTTTTTTACATATAAACGACTTAGAAAATTCAAGAGCTTCATGAACTCCCGTTACATGATTGTTAAATGCTAGCTGGACCAACAAAAATCAAATTCTAAGTAAAATGAGCCTTCTGTTTCGCATCTTAAGGGGGGAGAAACTTAACTACAACAGCTGTACAAGTCTGTTGCTAAGGAAATCTCAAAACCTCCTTTTTTGGCTCCTGAAGTCCAGTGGGCATCAAAGTTTACCGTGTTTGTTCGATTCAAGTTTCCTTTAAATGTTTCGAGCCACGTCCATATTTGGTATGTCACGTGACCACAATAGAAAATGTCTTAAAAGTCGGACTGAGCGGATCGTTTTCGAAATATAACAATACATTTTGCCAAAACACGGCATTATCTACAACTTGTAGTATGCGTTTGAGGAAATGTACAATATTTCAAAAATTATAGATGTTTAAGTGCTTTTATAGCAACGATTGTTTGTTGCCATGGCAACAGTCTTCAAATACACTCATATGTACGAAAAAGAAATCTTTTGTGTGTGGCTAATCTTCACTGTGAATGCAAGGAGCTTAAACCCAAAGTTAAGTTGAAATAAATAGTTCCTTCTTCAGGTGTAGATACATGTACTTTTAAAACTATAGGGAGCCACCTTAATTAAAATAGTAATTACCTTTACAACGAAACTTGATAGGCTTTTTTTATTTAATAATAATAATAATAATAACATTATTCATATAGCGCTTTATACAAAAGTTCTAAAGCGCTTCACAATGGAAGAAAATAGAATAATAACACTTACATTCACCTAAAAACTAAAATAACGTTTAAAAAGATACGTTTTTAAAGCTGACTTAGAAGCACTGACATTGGGGCTACACCTAATATAGTCAGGATTAGCTAAAGTGAGCTGGTGGTATCTTTGAGGAGGTTTCCATAAAGTCAAAAGATTCAAGCCTAGTAATTTTGTTCTACATTACCACATGAAGGATTTAACTTTACAGGTATGCTAAAATTTTGTAATACAACATGTGGGCATTCAAAATAATACGGTCTTATGGGATTTCACCTGATTTGCTACATCCTTGCATACGGCTGGCTCGCGGGAAATTTAAATTGACCAATCAGGATTCAGCAGGTGGGAAAAAAATTTACTGTCCTCACATCAATGTAAGTTGACAGGAAAGGCACTGAAATCAAGCAACCTTTCTCATAGGAGATTGCATTAAATATTCACTAAAGGGGATTTATAATTCCAAAAACCATTTCACAGTGCAAAAAGTGAAAAATATGAAACATCTTGTGTCTCCAAGCTTCTAATTTGGCGCCAAATAGTAGTTCGTCGAGCACGGCCATGTAGGATAATAGTTGTCTTAATTTGAACAAAATGTGCTGTCCGTCGTCAAATTAAACCCGAAATTCTCTAGTTAATTATTAAAAGAGGCCAAAGCAACTTTACCATTGTCTTTATTTTAGCTAGCGGCGAAGAAAAAGGCTCTTTTCGTGTCGTTTCGATAGGACACCTAATTTTTGACTGCCGCATGTACTGCGGGCTCAGCCGCCGTATGCAAGGATTCTGATTATCAGTATAGGAGCAGAACTATTCTTGCGAGCCAATATCTCACTTATAAAAGCTTAATAAGCATTGAACTTTGCATCTATAATTTTTGTTTTTTATTATTATTATTATTATTATTATTATTATTATTATTATTATTATTATTATTATTATTATTGTTCTTTTAGCCTTTTTTTTAATCTTGTAATTTATTGTGATGTTTTAATAAAGTTTGATTGCTATTGATACTTTTTGTAATTATTGTGAAGTTTTAATAAAGTTTTCTTATTATTATTATTATTATTATTATTATTATTATTATTATTATTATTATTATTATTATTATTATTATTATCATTATTATTATCTAGATGACCTAGAAGCTGATCTTTTAAGCATGGTTTGTAACGATGTTGAAATCGAGCCTCAACTACAAGACGTGACAGGAGAGCAGTTAAGCAGCGGGTCCAACCTGGCGAAGGAAGCAAGACTACAATCGTGGACAAAATTCCTTGGGACACTTGTGTAATTGCACTAATTTTCTGTGCTTTTAAAATGGAGTTTTAAAAAAAAGCACTGTTTTCCGTTTCAAAATGCGTTGCTCCCCCCCCCCCCCCGCCCCCCATACAATGTTAAAAATCTAGAGAAATAGAGCGTGTACACTTGTCCAACATTGTGAGAGGGGGGGGGGGGGGGGCTGAACAAGTGTAAGTGAGTTCGCGCCTGACTATTTGTTTGGCGCATGTGAAAAAGCGCCACAAATGTAAATTTGTCACAAGACTTTTGTCCATGGTTGTCTGAATTTAAGTAAAGAAATAAAATGTCACTTTTCAGCGGTTTTCTATATTCTAAATGTGTTTTTTCTAGACTCTGTGAATAGATCGTTATACAATGACTGTTTCTGAGCTATTTCGTGGTTTATTAACGCATTTTGTTTTCTGTTTTAATTTTTCTCCACGCGAGGTGTAAATCGGAATTTTCAGTGTTCTATCTCAGAATGGCGCGTGCGGTATTTGAAGGGACAAACATGGTTGACGCTAAAAGCAGCAACGGGCATTATAGATCATGGTGTAAAGACAGGAATTTCTGTCGAACAGCGAACAAAAGCCCTGGTTTTTAAGAAAAACACAAGGTCTTCACCGCTGGAAATCGCGCGGAAATGTCAAATCTCGAAGTCAACTGTAGCATGAATATGTGATGCATGCAAGCAGTGAGCGTGCATCGTAAACACTACTTTCACCAAAAAGGTACCGAACCAAGCATTTGGAAGTTGTTTCCAGCCATTGGGAGTCATTTCCCTTTATTTGTTTACGACATGACATTGTGTGACATTTTTTGATGTCATGCGCAATGAGTTGGTCCCTTTTTATTTGCATAACTC
>JAHPZR010007150.1:20000-22500 GCA_019787425.1 Platygyra sinensis | reverse complement strand
TCGAGTCCGAGTCGGTGTTTTCAGATTGTCAAGCAAAATCGTGAAAAAGATTTGTTTCGTCGTCTTTTGTGCTGAGATACTACAACAATTTTCACTAACGTTCGCCAAAAGGCTACTAACATCATGTGTGTTTCTTTCACATAGTGAAACTTTACGCTGCGAAAATAAAATAGACAAGGAGTTTTAACTCAATCGAAATCTTTATTCGAGTTTTGATTACAAGCGTCATCGTAACTTTTCTGATTATTTCTGCTGTTTTCACATATTTTCAGCTAAGCTTTTAATATGTTCTCAAACATTAATCAACCTTAAACATTAGAGATATTATATGAGTTCGATATACGTTTCACACCAAAGTGCGAAGTCCAATTTGTCATGTTTTACTAGCTGTGCAAAACACGCATCGGCGGGCGCTCTTACTCATCGACAACAGACAATTTATTGGAATTACACAAACAAAACTAAGCAGCATCTACGGACATAAACCTATTGTCACTTATTGGGCCTAAACGCCGCTATATCCAACTAGTTCTTTTTTCTTCTGTGTTATGGAAATGTGAAATTTAGATTGGAGTAATGTGAAGTTGTCGTAAAAGGAGCAGCGGAACTCAACTTGGTCAGAGATAAAAAGCGGGACATACCTAAATTAGGCATCGTGTTCACTCAGACTGGAGCAACTTACGGCGGAAATACTTAATCAAAATTCCAACAGCCATGAAGGCGTTGAGTGATGGGCCAAACGGATCCAAAAGCATAAACGATTTCGGAAGTTTCGGACGCCGACATCCACGAAAATCCTCGCAGCAATGTGCGCGCGTGTGCCGCAGGCGATGGCGCAATTTGTTCTAAAAATAGAAAAATTGTCCCATATCATGGCGCCAACCCCAATAGCGATACTCACCGTTACGTCACCTATTGTCATTAATGTGCCAACCAGAAGTTTATTGGCTTTCGAAACAAAGGATTCGTTTGTTCTGTGGTTGGCAAAATTTGAATATCAAAGACTTGTTTGTAAACAGTGAGTATCGCTATACTAGAAATGGCGCGCGCTTACGGTCTCCGTCCCCGATTATGGCTCCTGATATGATATGATAACATCGAGGATGTGAGTTAAATCAAAAAAAATAATACAATTTTTGCAAATTCTCAAATGATTTCCATGAATTTAATTTCTGACTTTAAGGTACCTAATATTTTACATCCAATCTTCAGTTGATTGACACATCGTAACCCTGAATAAGACTTTGCTGAACAAAAAGAAATCGTTTAAACAGATAGCTGTTGGCTAGTAGTATGGTAGTGTGCAATTAAAACCTTTTGTATATTGTCACTTTGAAGCCAGACATTAAAGGAGAAGGGAGAAGGGGGTATTAGAGCATGAAATAAAGATACAATTTACATATGTATTCTCCATCTACGTAAAGGGTTAGGACGTCCAATTACTGGTAATCAAAACATAGAGATATGAAATTGTTAAAATAATAGGCATCAAAAATGATGGAAGAAAAAAGGTATCCAAAATGAACTGGACATACGGGCAATCGAGTAGTACACTGTGGTACACACACTGTAAATCAGAAAGATCTGTTGTAGCCCTAAAAGTAGGGCCGTTTCGGTGAGTAAAATACAGTCCTATTTTTGAGTCTAATTTGGCTCCCTTAAATCAGGGAAATTAACTGCGATGATCATTCTTCACTTGCATCTACAACCGCAGTTCAAATATGAATTATTTCATATACTTCACATCATTTCATTCCTCACGGGAGACATGAACCAATAAATTGACCTCGCTCCCAATGTGTGGCTTCATAGCTCAGTTGGTAGAGCATCGCACCGGTATCGCGGAGGTCACGGGTTCGAATCCCGTTGAGGCCCTGATTTTTTTCAGGCTTCTACTTTCCAATTGCTTAAATTGGAAAATTAAGGTGGCTGAACACAGTTTTTGATACCTCTGTTTCATTTACCTTTGCTTCTAAAACCCTTGATCCTTTGGTCGCCAAAAATGGCAGCAAGCAAGTTAACAACACAAACTTCAACTTTTTGATAATTAAACTGTCGTATGTGCCGTTGCCATGGCAACATGATAAATTATAAACAGGCGTTTAAAATCGGTTTTGTTTATTTGCAGAAAATCTAGTCATTAGATTTTCTTTATAATTTGCATGCAACAAGCTTGTAACGATACTCACATGTTAGCGCTATTTTAATAATAATTTAACAAACAGATTTTTAATTATCCCTCGTTGAAGGTTCACTGGTATATCATGAATTTCCTTTGTTAAATTTTAATTTTTTTGAATCCTCCAGTTACTTATTTCCTAAAGTATTTTCGCTCTAAATTTCGTGAAATTCTAATGAGTGGTTCTCGAGAAATAGGCGTATCTCCGAAAGTCAATTTTTCACTCAATCGCAATTTTTTCGACTTACTACGCATGCGCTGCATTTAACTGGGTTTTTTCGGTAACAAACAAAAGCTGAAAATTGCTGGGTTCTTTGCATC